>VMDO01014944.1:0-52849 GCA_007922755.1 Pedetes capensis | reverse complement strand
GAATTGCAAAAAAAAAAGTTTCTAGACTTTCAAGACAGTTTAAAGAAATGACTCATGAAGAGGTTATTACAGTCCATTGCTCTTTATATTTAAGGATAATGTTTTAAGACCTCCAGTTTATGCCTGAAACTGTGGATGGCACTAAAACCTACATATACTGTGTTCTTTCATATACATACCTATTGTTGTTGTTGTTGTTAGGTGCCGCGTGTGGAGTCCGGCTCATAGCAACCCTCATAGGGTTTTCAATGGCTGACTGTTTTGGGATTGCCTTAGGAGTGGGTTGCCACATCCTTCTACCATTTTGCGGTACTGGGAATCAAACTCAGGACCTCAGAGACTGCAGAGCAGCACTCTACCAACTGAGCTAAATCCCAGCCCCGTACATACCTATTATGAAGTTTAATTTATGAATTAGTGTAGTGAAACGTTAACAAAAAATAATAAAATATAGTAATTCAAATAATACGTTACAATAAAAGTTATTTAACATTTATGATTTTTTTTCTGGAATTTTCCACTGCATATTTTCAGCCACTGGTTGACCACAGGCAACTGAAACTGTGGGAACTGAACTGTGCATAATTGGGGGCTTCTCATCAATCTAAACGGGTGGAGAGCTTGCTCAGGTATTGTAGCTTACTAAAAATGACATCTTAAAATAAATAAAGGAAACACAGACAAAAATATGCAAACATGGAGTATACCAGCAATAATTAGAATGCATAAAGTATAAGAAACATGGTCATACTGTAATATGCATGAATAATGATAATATTTCATGGCTGGGTGAAAATCATATGAGACTCAGCAAAAAATAGATTACTATACTTGAAGAGAGCTCAAGAGAAAATATTAAATCTGAAGTATAGACATAAACATACATGATACATGTATAAAATAGTTGTTGTTGTTGTTGTTGTTGTTGTTAGGTGCCGTCAAGTCAGTATCCGACTCCTAGAGACCCTGGGTACAACAGGTGAAACACTATTGTCAGTGTTTCTCTGCTGTTCATAAGGTTTTCAATGGCTAATTGTTTTTTTGGGAGTGGGTTGCTGGGTCCTTCTCCCAATAAAATAGTAAATCGTACATAGTAAAAGTGTGGGAAATAAGTTCCACAAATGTGGAATTAGATGAAAAAGGAAAAAGAATGAGAAAAGAAATATAGGAACACAAAAATTCTTGAAAGTTCTCACAGTAGCTGAAAAATATTGACCTCTAGACACTGGAGGATCAGTGTACTCCCAGTTTAGTTAATAGAAAGAAATTTTTACCGAGGTATATGAAAGCTAACCATACAAAATCACGAACAAATAGAAACCTAAAAACAGGAAGGAAAATGATGGTACCTGTACTCCAGTAAAACAGCAAGAAGGAGAGCCGATTTCTGAGGAAAAGCAATGGAATTCAGAAGACAATAGAAAAACATTTTTAAATCACTGGAGGAAGAAAAACAGGAAACAGGAAGCCTATATTTTCACATCTAACAGATTTCCTTCAAGAATAAAAGTGAACAGCGGCTCGGGAGGCGGAGGCGGGAGGATCGCAAGTTGGAGACCAGAGGCAGTCTGCGTAACTTAGTGAGACCCTGTCTCAAAAAGTAAAAAAAAAAATGGGCTGAGGTGCAGCTCAGTGGTCCAGCACTTGCAGAGCATGCAGGCGCGAGGCCCTGGGTTCAACCCCCAGTACCGCAAAAAAAAAAAAAAAAAAAGAATAAAAGTGAAATAAAAATTTCTGCAACAATGGCATCCCTCGCTGTTGCAAACTCTAAGGAGGTTTTCCAGACTGAATGCACAGGATTCCACGTTGAAGAACAGAGGTGACAGCCGGCCCGGTGGTGCACGCCTACAATCCCAGTGGCTTGGGTGGTGGAGGCAGGAGGATGGCAAGTTCGAGACCAGAGGCAATCTGCATAATTTAGCAAGACCCTGTCTCAAAAAATAAAAAAAAATGGGCTGAGGGTGCAGCTCAGTGGTCCAGCACTTGCAGAGCATGCAAGTGTGAGGCCCTAGGTTCAACCCCCAGTACTGCAAAAAAAAAAAAAAGAACAGAGGTGAAATGAGTGTAGCGTGATCAGAAAAATACAGAGACATCCTCGGACTTGTGTACTACCTGAGTCCTTACGATGAGGCCGTGTCATGTCTTTCATCAGACCATCCAGGCGGCAAAGGCTCGCTTTAGGAGATACAGACACAACTCTATTTATTTATTTTTTGGGCATTGCTGAAGATTTGAACCCAGGGCCTTTACAAGCAGTCTGTTACCCAGCTGCAATCTCAGCCCATTTTTTTTTTCTCTTGATTTTGAAACAGGCTTTCACTAAGTTATGCAGCCTGCCTCGAACTTGAGATCCTCCTAGCTCCCCCTCCCAAGCCTTTGGGACTGCATGTATCTACCACCGTGCCATGCACCGTCTGTCTAAGAACCGTAAGACTTTGGCGTGGGAGGTTTTGATTTGTCTCCAAAATCAATCTCCACAGCACCGTGTGCTGACCATGGCATAAGCAACGACTCCAGGCACTTTACAGATGGGAAATAATTTTTTTCCCTTTTATCCATTTTCTTGGAAAACAACTTTTGTGATTAAATAATTTTCACTTATCTTATTATTAGTCATGTTGAAAAACCTTAAACAGAATGCAGTTTATTCACGTATCTTAAGTCTATTTTGTCTCACACGTTTGTGAATAAAGTGAAATGGACCCCACGGCTTCCTGATTCCAACAGTTGCAGGAGGCCTTCGTAGACGTACCATGACCTCCCGGCCCTTGGGAGCCAGGGCTCTGCGCGTGAGCCACCACTGTGTAGGCCATCTGCGTCGGTGGGTGGTCGGGGGGCGGGGCGGGGGGACACTCGGGCTGCTTCCCGGTCAGAGAAGCACCCAGCACCGTGGCTGCACTGATGCCAAGCCTTGCCTCCTGGTAGTTTCTAGAAGCCTGGCGCAAAGGAAAAACATGGGGTACCAGGGACTCTTGCCCAGGGAGTCTACACCCTGGGCGCAGTGCCACAGAAGTGCCACAGAAGACGGCACGCACAGGGCCGGGTAAAAAGCAGGTCAGCACTGAGGTTTTCTGAACTTCATCAAATGACTTAACAACTTGAAAGTGACAGTGACTTTTTTTTGAGCAAAGTAATTTTTTTGTATCTTACTGTATTCACCTAATCGGTCTATCTTATTACAAGACTTGAGTTCAGAGACTTGGTTTACTATTATTACTTTTGTAAACTCTTAAGCACTGATAGATGCTGTGGCATAGACAGAGGACAGACAGCCGCAGAAATGCCAGAGGACAGAGACAATGAGTGCTCAGACCTGGAAGAAAAGGAAAGGAAAGAACAAAGGGAGAGACAGGGAGAGCAGAGAGGAAGGGAGAAGGCAGGGAGAGAGAAAAGAGCAATGCTGGCCACTCAGTAATTTCAAAGGGGATTTCTG
This sequence comes from Pedetes capensis, assembly GCA_007922755.1. Classification (NCBI taxonomy): domain Eukaryota; kingdom Metazoa; phylum Chordata; class Mammalia; order Rodentia; family Pedetidae; genus Pedetes; species Pedetes capensis. The sequence continues at coordinate 49,416 of VMDO01014944.1, read as the reverse complement.
TCAAACTCTTAATGCCCATCAAAACAAAAGTCCAGTTATTTATCTTTATCAACTAATTTAATACATTTAACCACAAGAGAGCTTTTATACAATGAACCACTTCCCAAACTTTGAAGAAATATAGATTTATTGAATTTAATAAGTAAATAAAAATATAAATGTGGACAAATAATAAGCAATGACTTTATTCGTTTTGCTAGTGTGGCAGAATAAAATGACATTTTATGAGATACATATATTAAGGTTGATATCTATCACAAAATCTGCTAGTATTCATCTTTTAAAATTATTACGACCAATATTCACCTCTTAAAATTATTAGGATTAGGTGCTCATTTTCAGTCGTTTTTAAGTCAATTCAGTATGATTACTGTTACAGCTATTGTAATTTTTTTCTCATTTTTATTGTTACCTTCAAATTTCGATCAGGAACTGAAAGTAACATAGGAAGGCATTCATTTTGGTACAAAGCCCACATAAACATGCAATTTAGAAAGATTTCCTTGGAAGTACTGTACATGCCTTCGATGTCATGACATTGTTCAGGACGTCAATGGCATGTGTCCGTTTGGTCTAAACATCAGGGGTGCTTCCTGTGGAATTACAAGTTCAGAGTTTGAAAATCCAGATGGACCTCGAAATTGGTTAATAAAACACTCGTTAATAAGCCGAGCAGAAAATGTTCATGTAACCCATAATGGCGTCTTCTCCCCTCTCCTTTTGGTATTTATTTGAAAGTCTTTCAAAACATTCTGCGGAGAGGGGATGCTACATTCCCCACCGTGCGCTTCCAAGGGGACGTCTCCCCTCGCTCCTCTACAGAAGGTCATCTGGGAGCCACCCCAGCCAGCCCTTCATTTAGGGCTCTCTTGCATTCATATTTAACTTCCTTTCATTCGTGGCCTTTATTAGCTCGGCTCTGGGAGCTTGTAGCTCATTTTCAACAGCAACCCTGGGAGGACGTAAATGCAGAATAATGTATCAGGACTCAAATTTGCATGGTCAAATGTCAAAAAAATTAGGCCTTCCCCAGAACCGTGTCAAGAGGAATAACATAAGTGGGCAAACTCAACAGCAGGCATGCCATTATCATTTAGCGCAAGCTGTCATCACTGCCAGCCAGCGGGAGCAGTGGTCATTAGCTGCGGGCTGCCAGGGTGGCTGCAGTGCTTCCCCTGCCTTCTTTTTAAAGATTTTTATTTTTTCCCCATCATCTGACAGGATTTCACAGAACGCCACGGTGCAATGCTGCCTCCCTGACAGGAGAGGCAGGAGGTGGGGGAGGAGGCCTCTGGGTGACGGCGGGTGGAGGGGGGCTCCGCAAAATCTGTAATCGTCCCCTGTCAGCTGGAGAGTGCAGGAATTGCATCGCCTGTTGGATAAATACTCATTAAGAGTAATCACTTTATTTCAGCTCTGTAATGACATTAACAAGCTTGGAATACAGGGAATTACACGAGTCGGAACAAATAATTGAATATTCTACGGCGTTGGAACACAGCGCAAGCCTGCCTTGATGCCACCCCGTCTCTGAAGTCAGCGCGAGCGTGCAATGAGATAATAAGCTTAAACAGCATTAAATTGGCACCACTCCTGCCAGGGCTGAGGAGAGGGGGTATTAATTGTTTAGCTCCAACAGGCTTGTAATTTCACATGATACACACACTGGTCAAAGTGCCCTGTTTTTACTTTAAGGGACTTATATACCTGGCTTAAATAAACTGATAATAGTGGAACAGAAAGGGACTCTGAGGACGGATTTAGGAAAGATGAAGAAAATGTTTCTAGATGTTGATCATCAACCGTTCTCATTTTTATTTCCTTGAAAACGTACATGGATAAAATTTGGCTTTATTTATTTATTTCATTCCAGATGAACAAGTGTCCTGTGTACCTATTAGGATTTCTGGCAGGCAATTTTCCCTCAAAGTTGTTAAAAAAAATCTCCTGCATATGTTCAGTAAGGAAAGAGCCAGGTATGGGTTACATAGATATAAACACAAGTGCAGACATACATGCGAACCTAACTTAGGTTGGGCATCGCTCTTTGATTCAATGTTATGAACGCAAAGCCACCGAACGGAACAGCGTGCTTCTGACTTCTCACGTGCAAGAGTGGAGGGTCGGAAGATGGTGAGGAGGGCGCCCCACTTCTCTCCAGTCTTTTGCAAGCAAGGTATCTTGGATGAGAGAAGCCACAAGTTGACACGCCGCCCCAGCCATGCCAGAGTGTCATATTGGGTCCAGGATCGCTTGAACATAAGATGACTCCTCGCGTTACATCAGATCAGGCAAGCTGGTGGAGAACACGGGGAGCAGGTGGGAGCCGATCTTGGTCCCAGGCAGGAGCAGACGTTGGTCCCAAGTGGGAACAGACCTCAGTCTCTGTCCTCCACACTGGGGACAGGGCTTCCCCTTCTGTGGAGTGAGGCTGAATCGGAACAGATAAGATGAGACATGAGCAGCTGGGGGTTTGGGGAGACCCCTGAAGGGGGTGCCAGTGGAGAGCCGGCTCCTACCAGATCTCCAAGTCTGCGGAGTTATTCAGAGGAGCCAGTAAGCACAGGGTCCTTGATAGGCAAATGCAATAATCATTTATAATCCTGACAGGTTAAGGGTCTCCAAGGCAGACCTTAATATACACAGTGGGCTTGAAAATAAGAGAAAACAAATAAAGAAATCTCTGTATTCTTGAGAAAATGTCTTTTCTCTCCCTAGTCCTACAATTTTCCAATCAGGGGTTTTCTTTATCATCCCCATCTTCCCAGGACACACCAAACTGTTTTAAATCTGTTTTTATAAGTACGCCATTTACCTGGCCTTCGTCTCTGTACCTCTGTGTAACTGATGTGGGTGTTCAGAGGTCTTTTTTTTTTTTTTTTTTTTTTTTTTTTTTTTTTTTTTTTTTGCTGTACTGAGTGTTGGACCCAGGGCCTTGGGCTTACATGCTCTGCAAGTGCTGGACCACTGAGCTACACCCCCAGCCCCATCGGCCTGATCTAAAGGATGTGCCTCTGCCAGATGCAGAAGAAACTCTCTTCACAGATGGAAGCAGTTTCATCCTGGATGGAGTTTGCTATGCTGGTGCAGCTGTGGTAAATCAAGATCTGCAGGTAATATGGGCCCCAGCATTGGGACATGAGACTTCTGTTCAACGTGCAGAGCTTATTGCTCTCACTCAGGCCCTGCCCCTGACTAAGGAAAAGACTGTAAACATCTCTACGGATAGTAGATACACTTTTGCTACTCTCCATTTTTTACTTTTTGAGGCAGGGTCTCGCTAAGTTACGCACACTGCCTCTGGTCTTGAACTTGCGGTCCTCTTGCCTCCGCCTCCCTAGCCGCTGGGATTATAGGTGTGCACCACCGCGCCCGACAAGGTCATTATTTAATAAAGGCAAAGGGAAGAGAAACTATCTTACAATTTAGGATCCTTTAAAATGGGGGAATGAGCTGAAGTTTGAGAGCTGAACCAGAAACTTGGTGCTCTGTAAAGTAACTTGAAATTGTTGGAAGAAAGATGATCAACTCTCTGGGTCTTTCTGAGGACATAGCATATTATACTGCTCCGATTAGGTGCCAAATTCATCTTTTAAAAATCAAAGAAAGGTCATGTCTTCAGTAGAAGATTGGAATTAAAATGAACAGCAGAAGTATTTTCTTCACCCACTTTACACCTCCCTCTCTGTCTCTCCCACCTCCTTTACATCTCTCTGTCTCTCTCTACCTTCCTTCTTATTTCTCTCTTTCTCATCTCTTTCCCCGTCTCTTTATGCAATGATTTGCGTTTCGGCGATGAGAATCAGTTACAATGGATTTCTTACGCTCAATTACGACTTCTCAAAAATAATGCTTTTATTTAGCATTCACTGTATGAACTAGACATAGAAGATACATTAAACTTATAAGATTTACTCCGTATTTTAATCTAGTGTTCATTTCTACTGGGTCAACAACATATATGACACAGTTAAGAAAGAATACACAAAATTCCACAGGTGTTGCGGTGCGCAGCGATAATGCCAGCCACTTGAGAGCCTGAAGCAGGAGGATGACAAGTCGGAGGGCCCCACACTGGCACCGGAGGCTCCAGCCTGCACAGCTTAACGAGACCCTGTCTCAAAATAAAAAATAAAAAGAGGGGAAAGAGGGTGCAGCTCAGTGGTGGAACACTTGCCGGGTATACATGGGACCCTGGGTTCAACTACCAAGTACTAGAGAAATAAACCAAGAAAACAAGAGCATACAAAAACTTAGTAGCTCCATCATATAAAGGGATGCCCTGGACAACGCCCGCCCCCTCTGCATGGCCAGGCACTTCCTCCCTGCGAGGCTGTAGAGGCCAGACATTGTGAGCCAGAGGTAGATCTAAGATGCTCAGTGTCCTCTGGGACGTCACTCACCGGGACGATACAAGGGGACACGCTGCTCATTGTAACTTTCTTTTCCCAAGAGAGCTCTTTGAAAAAGAATCTTGTCAAGATGAAATCAAGAGAGATGGGACTCTTGTCAGCGCCGTCCAATGGGGCATATGGCAAACAGATGGCAGGAAGGAACAGGACAAGAAGGCAGGTCCAGCTAGGGAGATGGCAAAGGTCCTGTCCTACATGTGACCTCCCTCCTGACCACATGGGGAAAGGGCCAGGGAGATACTGACCTTCTGATGTGCTGGGGAAGAGGAGGCTGCAGGGGCTGAGGAGGCTACAGAGGAAGCTACAGGAATTTACAGGGGCTGATGGCGCAACAGACCCACCACATTCTGCGTAGATCGAGAGACTCCGGAGAGAAAGGTGGGGTGGCTCACATGGTGGGGACTCTGGCCAAAGGCAGACAGGCTTCGACTGCCCCTGCAAAAGACTGAGGATGAGCTGGACTCCAGATGGAGAAAAGAAAATCAGCTGGCCTGAGCCTTAGGGAGAGGTAAGCGGGGAGAGACATTTTAGGCAGGGCATGGAGGCTTAGGAGCAGGTGTCACGCTCTGTGCTGCTATAGAATAATACAGTTACTATAGGAGCGCCCTCCATGCAGGAGATCCATAATGCCTTGTCATCTGGATTCTGTTATTTCCCTGAATGTAGTAGAAAATGAGGAAAAGCTAGGGTGGCAGGGGTACAAATAGATGGTAATTATGGTGATTTCCTGACCTATGGTAGCGATCACCCTGGAAGGGATTGAAGGAAGTGACACTCAGAGAGGAGGGCCAGGAAGCGAACTGTGCTGATGGTCTAGGTTGGATCATTTGGCACTCCTCACCAAAGAGGGATTGTAAATAAATGGGCAGCAGCTTTGAAGCTTTGGACACTTGAAGAGGGACACGCGGGTTGTCTTGTTCTGTGGGCAAGAAGCAGAGACAGGTCTGCAGCTCTGCATGAGGGTGGCAAGGAAAGCCATAGACATCCTTTGCCCAGGAAGTGTGCATAGGGCCAAATCAACCTCTGTTGGTGTTGTTAGGTGCTGTCCAGTGGGTATCCGACTCATGTTGTTGTTGTTGTGTGCCGTCGAGTCGGTATCCGACTCATAGCGACCCTCCTAGGGTTTTCAATGGCTGACTGTTTTTAGTTTCCCTTGGGAGTGGATTGCCAGGCCCTTCTCCCATTTTTGCAGTGCTGGGAATTGAACTCGGAACTTCAGAGACTGCAGCGCAGTGCTCTACCAACTGAGCTAAACCCCAGCCCATCCAACTCATAGCGACCCTATATATAACAGGCAAAACAGTATTGTTACTGCTTCTCTGCTATTCATAGGGTTTTCAATGCAGATTGATTTTTGGGAGTGGGCTGCGGGGTCCTTCTCCCAAAATCAGCCTCTAGTTAATTCAATTTTATGTTTGGATAAACATAGAGAGCCTACGAGGGAAACTGAGAAGGAACTGTGGTAGAGCACAGAGAAATAATGTGACGCCATCCAAACCAAGAAATGAAGACCTGTCAGGGAAGGGGAGAGGACAGAGGTCCAAGTGTTCCAAGTCTAGTATTCTCCAAATCAAACGTATGGTGTCCGCTCTTCCCTGTTTATCCTACTGGCAGGCTCAGTGCACTATAGACCCATTTTCCCAGTTACAGGAGCCAGAACAGGAGGAGTTCTCAGCCCCTCCCCTCCCTTCACTAAGTTTCCTATAAGCCTGGCATGGATCCTGGGCTTCTTTACAACCCTTCCATTTCCTGTGACCCTCTTGTGTCCACCACCATCCCTTGGCACAGATGACCGCCATTTTGTTCTTAAGCTGTTGACCCCAGTATTGGTTTTGACATGAATGTTTTTTTTTCCCTCAAATCTACCTTGACATAAATCCAATTGGTTATGCCCAAAGCAGATAGAAGTATCTATTCAAAATGCAAACCTGTCATTTCTGTTGCTTAGAAATCCAGACCTACCTGTCTCCACAATCTCACAGCACCTGGATTTTTTTTTCATTTTGAACAATCCAAAATTTCTGACATCATTTGATATTAGTGTAATTTATTTTCAATTTCTCAGGGTCTTTCTTCTTTGCCTCATTAATTATTATAATTTTATGGAAATGGCCACATGAACAAATGCTCATTACCCACTTCTGAAGCGCACTTATCTGTAGGTTTGTTTGTGTAAACACTTCTTTGGTATCTTCCTGCCCCCATATCAGAGGTATCTGATCACCTGAGACCAACTTGGGAGCTTTTTCTCTTCCATCATCATTAGCTTGCCACCTCACATACTTGAGCCTATGATATCACATCTGTATTCCATACAGAATAAAGATTGGGGCATGAAGATGTTTGTATACTATCATGATCTCAGAACTGCCTGACATGTAACAGGGGCCAACTGTGAATTTAAGCAATAAGCAGGGGTGTGCATGAGCAAATGAGAAGGCAAGAAGTGGGAGCACTATAGTGTGTCAACAGATGTCTGTAATGAATGCTCTCTCATGGTTTCATAGATCACAGATTCAGCACAAAATATATAGAGTCACTGACTCCATTCGTATGAAGCATAAATAAGAGGTGCAGGGAAATGGAAACGAAGACAGCTAACTTTTTCTATTTTTATAGCTCACGTTAAAGAGGTACATAATACATGGGGCACAAATAAATAAGAAACAAAAGGTTATTTTGCCTTGTTATATTTATAAGAGTGTTGATCATGTTTACATGAGATGAAGAGGGTAGGGAAGAAAGGCAGGGCCCCCTTCAAGGGCAGGTGGACAGCGTGGTCACCCAGCATCCAGCTCTTAGGTCCTGCTCTTGGCTCAAAGCTCTCCGTTCTAATCTTGAGATCCTGAGTAACTTTGTCTTTGAACTTATGCCTTGTAAGTGAGGGCAGAGGAATGATGGACTATTGTATGGGCACAAGGGATGTTTTCCGGGTTTATTAAACTTTTTGCATATGTCACTGGTAGCTGTACGTGGCTTCCAGTATTTTTCTGACTTATACTTGTTTTTTTTGCCTGCAGCCATAGCCCTGTGGAATCTGATCCCATCAGATCTCGGAAGCTAAGCAGGGTCGGGCATGGTTAGTACCTGGATGGGAGACCACCTGGGAACACCAGAAGCTGTAGGCTTGGGAGAAGGACCTGGCAACCCCCTCCCCAAAATCAATCTGCCATTGAAAACCCTATGAACAACAGAGAAGCACGGACAATAGTGTTTCCCCTGTTGTACAGAGGGTCGCTATGAGTCGGACACCGACTGAACGGCACCTAACAACAACAATACTTGTTTTATGTCTCACTCAACTCCCAGGCTTCTGGAGCCACATCAATTCTGTGCTCATGGCCCATCTCAGCTGGTAAATAGCTAAGCAAATGAGGGGGCTGCCTGTGGCCCTGGCTCTGCAGGAGGGGCATAGGAAATGTGTGGGAAGTAGGTCCTGGAAAACACAACAATCACATGATAAATAGGAGAGTCTTTGATTGTTTATTTGCTTTTGGAGGTAGGATCTCACCATGTAGCCTAGACTGGGTTCATACTTGCAATCATGTCTGCCTCAGACTTCCAAGTGTCAGGATTACAGGCCTCTGTGACCATGTCTGGTTTAGGTGAGATTTTAATTTAAAAATCTGGGTTAGCCACAGGATCATCAAAACTTGGAAGAAATGTTCCAGCAAGTCTGTGAAATGATACATCCTGTTGTATGTTCTAGACTTGAAAGAGAAAAAAGTCATGAAGATTAACATGAACTGAAAGCAGATTCAGGAAAATTGGAACTGAAATCACACTCAAGAATAGTTGGAACTGAAATCACACTCAAGAATAGTTGGTTTTGAGGAAATTCAAACAATCACCAGTATAGCAGAGATATAAAAATGTTCATAGAGAAGGGAACAGATATGGAAGAGAATATGTGGTCATGAAAAAGAGGGAGGAAACTAAAACAGATGTGAAAATGTAAAAATATGTAATTACCCAAAAAGATCATTCTTAACAAAAAGACTACAGTTTGTAGATGGAAAAGAGGAACCAGCTCATAGGAAAAATTAACAGCAATGATCAATACCAAGACCCAACGTGTTGGGATCAATGGACATTGAGGACCCAGGAAAAGTCATTCAATTGAAAAAACTGAACTCATACAAGGAAGAAAATATTGGGTTGACCTCAAATATCTTTATAGCAGCACTCACTTTCAGAGGAGAAATGAGTTAATTCTTCCAAGTACTTTTACCATTTTCAAAGGGAATGTGTTCAATATTTTGCCATTATATAGAGCATTGGCTTGTATTATGGAAGATATCTATGTCAGGTAGAATTAATTGTAGCTGTGACAGAAAACACAAGGTAATAATAACTTAGACAAGAGAGATGTTTATTTCTTTCCTGCATGAAAAATTTGGAGGTGGAAATCCCAAGTTGTGTAATCTTCAGGAATCAAGATATTTTTTTCTCTTTGCTCTGCCATTATTAGCGGAAACTTCATACATCAATGGTTGCTCTAGCTCTAGCCATCACATATATATCCCAGCCAAAAGGGAAGCTGAATGGTGAAGAACATTGTGGCACCAGCATAAACTTTGAGTTACATGTCATTACCCAGAACATATACACATGGCCACTCCTGTCTTTCAGGAAGGCTGGAAAATAAGATCTTTATGTGGTTGTATACCCAGGTATAAATTGGGGTGTTTGTTGTTAGGAAAAAGAAGATTATTGATATGAGACAAAAACTCAATAATCTCTGCTTCAATATTTTTCCTCTAGCTGAAGATATTTCTTTGTATTCCCCTACATTAAATTTTTCACGTTAAATATAAAAAATTAACATACATCTTAAGTCTAATGAAACCAATAGGCCCTCAAACAGGTAAAACATAAATTTACAAGTCCATATCCTCAGAATACTTAACGGGAAAAATAAGATAACACCATTCACCAAATTCCCCAGGTCAGCCAAATTCCCCAGAACAGCGCCCTTTTCTGTGCTTCTCCTTGGCCATGAACAGAGCTAGCCCTAAGGGCTAGAGCCCAGCTGTGGGCAGCTGCTTCAGTTGCAGGTCATGGTATAAGCTCCAAGTAAACCCAGCATATTCAAATGACACATCGCATATTCTTTAAGCATCCACAATGGGAAATACCAAGTAATGGCTAGTAATGGTCAAGGTAAAGACAGCCTCATACAGTTTGCAGCTGACAGTGGCCCATGAGGCGACAGGATACTTGGTCTGTGACTTCTACCTCTGCTTCCTAAATCATAGAATGGACCTATTCTTAATTCTATAGGATGTCTGGTTGCCTCTATTTACTTTCAAACAATGGTGTGTTTCCTTGATCAGTCAGAGATGTCTCTGGGCAAAATGGCACATTAGTACTTAAGGTCTCTATCCACATATTTATCTAATTGGTGAAGTTATATGCAGATATGACTGCTAAGTCTAAGGTCTTTTAGGCTTATGCTCCCTCTTGGCAATAGCTGCGAAAAAAAGATGTAATCAAGACAGTCTTTCAAACTGATTGTTTTTCTTTCCCTGCATATATTGAGGGACTTGTTTTTTCTTTAATCTCTCACTGAAGTAAATGATATTAATAAAGTCTCTAATGTTAAATTCAGGAAAATGACGTGGCAGTCAACTTCCCAAAACAATCCTGAAACAATGATCCACTGAAAACTCTATGAGGACCATTGTGAGTCAGACCCAACTCAAGGGCACATAGCAAGAACTATGTTAAATATGAGGTAAAGTGATTGAAGGTGAGGTATAAAGCTGTCTTTGCTCCTGATCATCTTAAAGAAATATTATCTTGTCTTATTGACTTACTTTACTGTTTTCTGGTTTATATTTTTTAAATTTCTGCTTGAATTTTTATTATAGTATTTCTTTCATCTACTTGATTTAATTTTAAATTACCTTTCTTTCTTTCTTTGGTGGATTATTGGACTCCTTATTTTATACATTTTACTCATATGTACAATTAAGGCTATAAATTGCCCTCTTAGTGCTGCTTTCACTGCACCATACAAATTTTTTTAAATTACTTTTTCATTTTATTTTGCTCAAATATTTGTCAAAATTTTATTAAGCTATAGTGAACAAAGAAAAACACCACATATATATATATATATATATATATATATATATATATATATATGGCTGGAGTTTAGCTCAGTTGATAGAGCATCTGCTCTGCACTCTCTGAGGACCTGGGTTCAATCCCCAGAACAGCAGAAATGGGAGAAGGATATGACAATCCACTCCCAAAAACAATCCTGAAACCATCAGCCATTGAAAACCCTATGAGGGTCACTGTGAGTTGGACTTGACTAGAGGGGAGCTAACAACAACAACATATATTTATGGCATGCAATATAATGTATTGATATGTATCCTTTATGGAATAATTAAATCAAGTTAATTAACCTCATATTTATCATTTTTGTGCTGAGAGAACTAACAATTTTCTTAGCGATTTTCAACTATATTCTGAGTTATTACTAACTATAGATGGCATCCAACAACAAAAACATAGATACCTAACCACAACAACATAGTCACCTTGGTGTGCAATTGATCTCCAGATCTTATTTATCCTGTGTAATGGAAATATGGCAGCCTTTGACCAATGTCCTCCACCACTCCCAAACTCACTACCAGCACCTGGCAACCACCATTCTACTCTCTGCTTCTTCAAGTTCAACTTTTTAAAATTCCACATAGCAGGGAGATTATGCAGTGTTTGTCTTTCCATGTGTGGCTCATTTCACTTTGCGTGAGTCCTCTGGATTTATCCATATTGTTGCAAATGCTAGAAATGCCTTCTTTCTTAATGGTAAGCAGTATTCATGTGTTTATATGTACATATACTTCTCCACATATTTATGTGAACATATATTCATATTAATCCATATTTTCTTTATATAAATAACTTAGATCTTTTGAAAATCTACTTAGATTTATTCTATATCTAGGCTATTATGAATAATGCTACAATGAGCACAAAAGTGCAAATGTTTTTCTGACATACTGATTTCATTTCATTTTGATATATCTACAAATAAGATTGTTGTTTTTAGGTGCCATCAGGTCAGGTCTGACTCAGAGAGACCCTATATACAACAGAATGAAGCAGTGTCTGACACTGTGCCATGACTGGCACTATGTCAGTGCTTCTCTGCTATTCATAGGTTTTCATTGGCTTTTTTTTTTTTTTTTTTTTCAGAATTATTTCGGGAGTTGGCTGCTGGGTTCTTCTCCCATCTGTGTGGTGTTGGGGATCCAACTCAGGGTCTCAGAGAGCACAGAGCAGCACGATACCAACTGAGCTAAACCCTAGTCCCAACATGTGAGGTTACCAGATCATATTGTAATTCTATTGCTTTGTATCTTTAAAAAAATATATTTCTTGGTACTCTCATGTGACAGGCTCACTATTTGGATGTTTGTTGTTCATTCTCCAAAAGTTATAATGACTTCTGTAGAATTTAAAACACACATTTACCACTAGTCTATGTCTACTTTCAAGTAACATTTCACTACTTCTCAAGTGCCTGCAGCCGCAGCCCTGTAGCATCTGATCCTGTCAGATCTTGGAAGCTAAGCAGGATTGGGCCTAATAAGTACTTGGATGGGAGACCGTCTGGGAATACGAGGTGCTACAGTCTTGGGAGACAGACCCAGCAACCCACTCCCCCAAATCAACCCACCACTGAAAACCTTATGAACAGCAAAGAAGCACTGACAATATTGTTTCGCCTGTGTATGTAGGGTCAGTATGAGTTGGATACTGACTCGATGGTATCTACTAAGAACAACAACAACTTCTCAAGTATTATAGTAGCTTATAACTGAACATTCAAAATTATTCCCTCATATCCCTGATCACATATGGTCACCTACTGTATTTATTTACATGCTCTAATCACCCAGGGCTGGGATTCAGCTCAGTTGGTAGAGCGCTGCACTGCAGTCTCTGAGGTCCCGAGTTCAATTCCCAGAACCACAAAAATGGGAGAAGGGTCTGGCAATCCACTCCCAAGGCAATCCCGAAACAGTCAGCCATTGAAAACCCTATGAGGGTCACTATGAGTCGGATACTGACTGGACGGCACCTAACAACATAATCACCCAATACATTTTATCTATTATCATTTTGAAAAGTTATCTCTTAGATTAAGAAGAAAAAAGATACATGAGGATGCATATATGATTATTCAGATTTAAACATTACATAAAATACCAGTGTTGAAACATTACATGACACCTCATTGTGCAATTTTTAAGTTTTTATGATATCGGTTCCCCCACATGTCTGTCAGCTTGTTGTGCTATGGGGCTTTGCATGTGGGTATGATGCGGAAAGCTGTGCCACCAGTATTTCTGATACCAGCAGAGCCACCTCAGGTGGACAGGCTTCAACTAAGCTTCCTGACTAACACAAACTAAGGAGAAAGATCTGGCAACCCACACCCCAAACAATCAGCCATCAAAAACCCTATGAATAGCAGAGAAGCTGGACAAGCAGGCATGATACAGTGTCGGGGAGGGTTTCATCTGTTGTTCGTAGCATCCCTATGAGTTGAACCTGACCTGACGGCACCCAACAACAACAACAAGTGTTGAGGAAGTGATCCATTTTTTCAATATTTTCATTCTAGGGGGAGTGCAGTTTCTCAAAATAATCCCTAATGATTCTCTCTATTCATTATTATCAGTTGTTGTTGTTGTTGTTAGGTGCCATCGAGTCATGTCCAACTCATAGCGACCCTTATAGGGTTTTCAATAGCAGATTGTTTTTTGGGATTGCCTCGGGAGTGGGTTGCCACATCCTTCTCCCGTTTTTGTGGTGCTGGGAATTGAACTCAGGACCTCAGAGACTGCAGAGCAGCGCTCTACCAACTGAGCTAAATCCCAGCCCATTATCAGTTGTAGTGATTCCATTTTCATCTCTAATTTTGTTAATTTGGATCTTCTCCTCCACTATCTCATTAATTTGGCTAAGGGTTTGTTGATCTTATTTATTTTTTCAAAGAACCAACTTTTAGTTTCATTGATCTTCATATTTTTTTTTTTTTTGGTTTGCATTTTATTGATTTCTTCCTTAATCATTATTATTTCTTATTGTCTGGTGCTTTGGGGATTAGCTTGTTAATGATTTAGTAGTGCCTTAAAATGTAGTACTGGTGGGTGGAACAAAGGGGCTCATGCATGCTTTGCAAGCACTCTCCTACTGAGCTGCACCTTCAGACTACTTTTTTTCTTTTTATTTTGAGACAGGGTCTTGCTAAGTTACACAGGCTGCCTCTGGCCTTGAACTCTCAATCCTCCTTCCTCTGCCTCACAAGTTGCTGGAATTACAGATGTACACCACTGATCCCAGCTTCTGTCTGATTTCTTTAAAGAAAGCACTCATATCTATGAATTACCCACATAGAACTGATTTTGCTGTATCCCAAAGGTTCTAAGTTATACTTTTCATTTTATTCTAGGAATGTTTTAATTTCTTCTCTGATTTGTCTTTTGACCTATTAGTCATTCAAAAATATTTTATTTCCATGTAGCTTTAGGGTTTTTATAGTTTCCCTTGCTATTTCTTTCTAGTTTAATTCCATTGTGGTCTGATAACACACATGAATGATTTCTGGATTATTTTCATTTGTCAAGTGTAGGGATTCAGCTCAGGCCTGGCAGAGGTCAGAGCCTTGCCCTGACACCGAGTGGGTATCAGGGACCCACTGGACTGGGTTGGTGTGGTGGCCAGAGGCACCAAAGAAAGACCTCGGGAGATCTTCTGCAGGAAACAGGAAAGGGAAGTTTATTGGGTTTCTCCCCAAGTGTGGTGCAACCAGCAAGCAGCCCTATCAAGTGCTCAAGTGCTAGCTCTAAGCCTGTAGCATAGAACACTGCAGGTTCACTGGTGGAACAGCTCAGACTTAAAGGCATAGCTACAAGCAGTTGGTGTTCCACTAGGTCGGAGGTCTGGTGGTCTTGAGTCTCGCAGCTCGCCTTCTCTGCCTCCCTCCTTCCCAAGGATGGGAGGATTTGGGAGGCTCTTTGTGGCTTGCTTGTAGCCTTCAGCATGTCGGGGCCCCTGGTCTTGACCCGTCAGCTTGCTTGGAGATTTTCTGCTGGATTGGGGACTGCTAGATCGAGGTGATGGGGTCCGGAGAGCAGTTGAAGGATGGAGAACAGTGGAGGGGTGAAGTGGGGTCTGGAAGCCTTGCTTATATAGGGTCCCAGAGGGTGTGTGTACTGGGGTTAGCCAATCAGGGCACATTCCTGACAGGTACAGCAGGTAAACTGTCATACCTGCCAGGTAGGGGCAGTTATTTAACTGAGGTGCTAGAGGTAGCCAATCAAAATTGAGGTGGTTGAGGCTGGTCAGGCTGGTCAGGGGCCATCTTTGCTCACCCGATGGGAGGGGTAGGAGTGAGTGAGTGGAATGTGGCCCTGCAGTCACCTAGAGGTCAAGGGACCCTAGTTATGGGGTGCATTTTAAAAATCCCCAACAGTCAAGGTTGGTCTTATGAACTAAAATTCGGTCTACTTTAGAGACTGTTCAATGTCATGCTGAGAAGAATGTGTATTCTGTATGTGTTGGATGAAATATTCTGCAGACATCTGTTAGTTCCAATTGGTCTATGGTGGTGTTTCAATCCAGGGTTTCTTTGTTATTTTTTGTTTAGATGACCTATCTTGTGGTGAAAATGGGACCTTAAAGCCCCCCATAATTATTGCATCAGGCTCTATGTACTCCTTTGTGTCCAATAATGCTTGTTTTATGAACTTAGGAGCACTGGTATTCAGTGTACGGATATTTACAATGTTATGTCTTCTTGGCTGATTGTTTCTTTTATTATTATATAGTGACAGTCTTTATCCTGTTTGATTAATTTAAGGCTGAAGTCAAATCAATATAGCAATCACTGCTTTTGTTTTCTTGGCTACCCTCTGCTTAGTAAATCATATATCAGCCTCTCATTTTCAATCTGTGTGAATCCTTTTGAAGGAGATGAAAGTCTTGGAAACATAAAATTGTTGACTCTTCTTTCTTGACCCAATTGGCTAATTTACAGCTCTTAAAAGGAGAGCTCAGGCTGGGATTTAGCTCTTTGGTGGGCCACTGCTCTGTACTCTCTGAGGCCCTGGGCTCATTCTCTAGCACTGCAACAATGGGAGAAGGATGTGGCAGTCCAGTCCCATAACAATCCTGAAACAAGGAGCCACTGAAAACCCTATGAATTGCAGAGAAGTACTGACACTTTTCTGGGCATGGCACAGTGTAGGTGAGTATTTCATTCTGTTGCACATAGGGTTGCTATGAGTCAGACTTGTCTAGATGATACTTAACAACAAACAACCAAAGGAGAGTTTAGACTTTTCTCTTTTAGAATTTTCACTTTTAGAATTAGCCTTGAGTAGGTTCTATTGTGTGAAATTCTTCTGGTGGTTGTTCCCATCAATTTATGTGTTGGTTCTTCATTAGATTTTCCTCTATTCCTGTTAGGGATCTTATTCCTTCTTGTATTCTCATGTTTGAGTCTGTCTTTCTTTTTTAGTATGTAGAAGTTCTTTAAGTATCCTTGGAGTGTGGATTTGATAATAATAATTTGTTTGAGTATGTTTTTCTCTTGTAATGTCTTCATTTCTCCACCTATTTTAAAGGATAATTTTGCTGGATATAATAGTTGTGGTTGACAACTACTTTCAAGACCTGAAAACTCTTATTCCATGTTTTCCTAACTTATATGGTTATTCTTGAATGGTCTAATATTATTCTGATGGATTTACCTTCATCTGTAAGCTGGTGATTTCTCTTCCAGCCTTGAAAATTATATCTTTCCTTTGTAGTTTTAGTATTCTAACTACACTGTGACAAGGAGAAGATCTACTCTGATGGATTCTATGTGAAGTTCTGGATGCCTCTGTTGTTTGGATGCCTATTTTGTGACTTACATTTAAAAAATTTTCCCCTATTATTTTATTGAAAAGATTATCTAAACCTTTGGTTATAACTTCAGCTCATTCATGAATACCATGGGTTGTTAGATAGCAACACCATGTTTTATCCCATAATTCTTGAAAATTATGGTAGTATTGCTTCATTTTATTCCTAATTAATGTCAGCATAAGTTAGCTCTTTGACCTTGTCTTCTGTCTCTGATGTCTTATTGTCTGCCTGGTCCAATTACTACCTACTCTCGCTTTGATTTAGTTTATTCTGTGTTTCCTTTCCTGGATTTCCAATTTGTTTTCATTTTGAGATTTCAATTTCTATAATTCTAGGTTGTTGTTGTGGTTTATAGGAGCTGTCCAGTGGGGTCTGACTCATAGCAACCCTATGTACAACAGAATGAAACAATCTTAGATTCTGTGCTAGGCACATGATCTTTTTTATGTTTAAACACATTGTTTTAGCCCCTGTGTCAATCCATCCATTTGAGGGGCTTCCTTTTTTGGTTGGCCTGCCACTCTTCCAAACATGATGTCCTTCTCCTGAAAACATGTCTAAAATATGTAAGGCGCAATCTAGCTATACTTGCTTCCAAGTAGCACTCTGGTTTTTATAGGATAGATCTTTTGGTTCTTTTGACAGTCTATGGTATACTTAATATTCATCACCATAATTCAAAAACAATAATTCTTTTCCTGTCTCCCTTATTCAATGTCCAGCTTTCACATATGATGTGAGTGAAAATACAATGGCATGAGTCAGGCACACCTTCTTCTCCAATATAACATCTTTACTTTTCAACATTTAAAAGAGATCTTTTGCAACAACTTTCACAATGCAATGTGTCTTTTGATTTTTTGACTGCTACGTTCATAAGTATTGATTGTAGAGCCAAGTGAAGTAAAATCTTGGACCATCCCATCCTTTCCCCCTTTATCATAAAGTTGCATACTGACCCAGTTGTAAGGATTTTTGTTTCGCTGATGTTGAGGCACAATCCATACTGAAGGCTGCTAAGTTCTTTGATCTTAATCGGTAAATGTTTCAAATCCTCCTCACTTTCAGCAAGCAGAGTTGTGTTCTCTGCATAATGGAGGTTGTTATTGAGTCTTCCTCAAATCATGATGGCATATTCTTCTTCATAAAGTTCAGCTTCTCAGATTACTTGCTCAGCATGGAGATCGAAGAGGTATGATGAAAGGATACAGCCCTGATGCACACCTTTCTTGACTTTAAACCAGCCAGTGTTTCCTTGTTCTGTTCGAATGACTGCCTCCTAGTTCACGTACAGATTCTTCATGAGTACAATGAAGTGCTCTGGTGTTCTCATTCTTTGCAGTATTATCCATAATTCGTTAAGATCTACACAGTCAAATGCCTTTGCATAGCTGATAAAACATAGGTAGACATCTTTCTGGTATTCTGTGCTTTTGACTAACATCCATCTGACATCAGCAATGATTTCCCTAGTTCCACACCCTCTTCTGAACCCAGCTTGGTTTTCTGGCATTTCCCTGTCTATATGCTGCTGCAGTCATTTTTGAATGATCTTTACTCCTTATCAGCATATGGATATTACTCTATTAATGACAGCATTGTACTTCATGGGAGATCTTCAGGTTTTTTAGATGATGAATGCAACCCCATTTCTCTATACTCTGTTCTTGCCAGCATAATAGACCATATGATTATCTGACTCAAAATGGCCCATGCTAGTCTACTTTATCTCACTGATACCATGAATGTTGATATTTATGCATTCCATTTCCTTTTTGATGATTTCTAATTTTCCTAGTTTCATACTACCTACATTCCATGTTCTAATTATTAATAGATGTGTATAGTTGCTTTTTTTTTGAGTCATGCCAACATCAGCAAATGGAGGGGCTTTATTGAGGCTTTACTCCATGGCCATTATTAAGGTAGACTCTACTTTAAGGAATTAACTCTTCCCTAGTCATCTGTTGAGTCCCTTCCAACCTGGGGAGGTCATTTTTCAGCATGATATTTGACAATCCTTATGTTCTATTCATATGGTTTTCAATGGGTAATTGTTTCAGGAGTGGGTGTCATGTCCTTCTCTCTAGTTTACCTTAGTCTGGAATCTCTACTGAAACCTGCCCACCACGGGTGACCCTGCTGGTATCTGAGATACTGGTAGCATACCTTTCAGTATCACAGCAACACACAAGCCACCAGAGCACAACCAACTGACAGACAGATGGAGGACTTCTAGATAGGTCCTTTTTTGTTCAGTACTTGAATCGCATGTTTGAGATCATTTATTGTTTTTATGAATCAGTTTTGAACACCATGGGCAAATGATACATTTCTTGCTTGTTTGATTTTAATTTCTGAGGTGTCATGATCACTTGGATTCAATTTACCTTCATGTTGTTTCATTTTCCAAATGCTTCTTAGATGAGACTTGTGAATCTACTACTTGGACATCTGCAGCACGTCAATGCCAAAGAACTCAGCCACACTAAGGCACTGGCTGGAATGTCAAAAACCGGAGGAATGAAGGGTGCAAAGAAGAACAAGGTTCAAAGAGAGAGAGAAGGAAAGAGAAGGAAGAAAAGGACAAGAGGAAGAGTCTTGCTTCTCTTTCACCTCAGGGAACCACTTCATCCAGTATAAGTGTGCTCTCCTACACACTCAGCACAGCTGTGGGTCGATCTTTCCTTAAGATGCACCAGCCTGCAGTCTATTGGAGCCTCACGCCTACTGCACCGCCCAAGCTCCAAGGTTGTCACTATCTCCCAGTTACATGAAAAGTCCTTTTCCCCTTCTCAAGTCCGGCTGAGCTGCCTTGCTCAGAGTCTCATATCATGAGGTTTAAAAGCTGATCTGTGTTTGGACCATTTGGAAGAATTTCATATCTAAGGGTACAAAGCCTTAGACTTTTTGTCACACCAGTTACCCAGAACACCTGGCCATTTTCGTGTTTGGGGAGTGGATGCAGCTAGGGGGGCTGCCCAGCACTGCATCTCCTCCCTCTCCTGCCAATTCAGCCAATGAGCACACATAAGTAAAAGATAGAGAAGACTTGGATGGGAAACTTAGATGGGAAAGGGGGAGGGGGAGAAGCATAGGGAGGGTAAGGGGTAACCTATATGAATAATGTTTATCAAATTGCATATATGAAAATTGTCACAATGAAAAGCATGTCAAAATGAATCACATTATGACGTACATTAAAAATTTCTAATTAAAAAAAAAATACATGTGTCTTTAACCTGTGCCCCCCAGCTGCCCTATCTCTTCTGCTACCAGAGGCTGCATGCTGCCTATGCAGAGTCTCTGTGCAGGTATTAAACTCTGTTTACCATCAGTCTGCTTTGCCACGTGGGAGCCTTTGTGCTGCCTTATGTGTAGAAGTTTCCCTGCCCTGCCTGGAGGCTGGACGCTCTGTGTCTGAGGACGATGATGTTTGTTCCGTCTTATTGCATAGGATGCACCACAGTGGACCCTTCACCTCCCCTATGGTCTTTGCACTCTTTCTGGTGGTCACCAGTCAGAATAAGTCCACAGTTCCCTGAGTTGACTCAGGTGTCTCATGGCATCCTGTGGAGGCTGCCTCCTTGCTGCCATCTTGCCAGGGAAAAAAATCAGACCTACTTTGTTAATATGCCTGCCGCCACAGCCCTGTGGCATCCGGTCCCATCAGATCTTGGAAGCTAAGCAGGGTCTGGCCTGGTTAGTACTTGGATGGGAGACCACCTGGGAATACCAGGTGCTAGAGGCTTAAGAGAAAGACTCACTCCCAAAAATCAATCTGCCACTGAAAACCCTATGAACAGCAGAGAAGCACTGACAATAGTGTTTCACCTGTTGTATGTAGGGTCTCTATGAGTCAGATATCGAGTTGATGGCACCTAACAGCAACAATTTTGTCCATAAGTTTAAAGGGCCAAGAAGAGCCCTCACTCCTGTTCCTTAGAATTCACTGGAGGGTGATATTTTCTTCTTTCCAAGACCATAATTAGGCACCTGTTGGTTAACCTAATGATGGTTTCCTTAACAAAACTTTGGTTATTTGGCCACGTGGTATCTTAACCTTAACCCCTGCCAATAACTCCGGCCACATCTTTTAGCTATTTTTATATAACACACACAACACGCTATTCTCTCCCTATCTGTATGAAAGGCACAGGTTGATCCCTCCCAGCAAAGCTGCCTCAGGTCCTGGCGAAGGTCTGGCATTTTCATGTAAATGGCAGGTTTTATATCAATGTCAGATTAGCGGCAAGGCTGTTTAAACACTGGAACCTTCTGGCCAGCTGACAGGCCAGTGTTTCCAGCAAGAAGGTGGCATTTCTGCGGCATCTGCAGCTCTGAGGTTTTGATGCGCTCATTGATCTTTCTCCTGACAGCAAGCGATAAAGACGCTCTTGTCAGTGTTTTAAAAATAATAAAAACTGGTATCTTTTCTCTTGCTTTGTTCTTTCCGCTTCAAAATTATTCTGTTTCCAAATTACGTATTCCAGGATTCAAGCATTCCAGGATTCAAGAGTTGGGCAAGTAGAAGTCACTGTGAAGGTATACCTCATGCTAAAGAATAATGACATATTGTGAACTTGAAATTAATCGCATAACCAGAACGTTCTCTGACGTAAAGCAGTGGCTCCTCTTTTCATAGGCATTGCTGAGAATTTGGAAAAAGAAACCAGAAGGCTGCATGGCTTTGGAATGTACTCTCTAGCCAAGAGACAGTGGGCTCCTGGCAAAGGAGCCATGGTCAAGTCCTTGTTGTTGTTGTTAGGTGCCGTCGAGTCCTGTCCGACTCATAGAGACCCTGATAGGGTTTTCAGTGGCTAACTGTTTTTGGATTGCCTTGGGAGTGGGTTGCCAGGTCCTTCTCCTGTTTTTGCGGTGCTAAGAATCAAACTCAGGACCTCAGAGACTGCAGAGCGGCGCTCTACCAACTGAGCTAAATCCCAGCCCATATGATCAAGTCAGAGAGGAAAAATCTTCTGCTTTCAGAAGAAACCTCAGTATCCTGACTGTTTCCTCCCTGGAAGAGAAAGAAACCTGCTTCCTCCTTCGTTTGCATAACAAGCATACACAGATCACAGCGTGGTCCCAGCTTGAACAAGGCAGAAACTCATTCCAGGCACAGCAGGCAGAGGCTTGGCTACCTCTCCAGTTGCTTATTCAGCAACCAGAGCAACCCTTGTCTGCTGGTCGGTCTCCTTATGCCTTTTCTCTCCTTTGTGCTACCCCATATTTTAGACATGAAGTCAGGTCAAGTGGGTGAAATCAGTCAATGATGCTTTGCACCAGGAGAATTCATGAAGCGTAGGCCAGTGGTAGAGCCACCAACTCCTGCCTATCACCCAGCTCCCTCTCCTCTGCACTCTAGCTCTTCACTTCTGTGGACAGCTGGGTACCATTCCCTGTCGATCCACTGTCCTATGCCGTTATCTTTTCTCACACTGCTGCAAAGCCTGACTTCATTGGTGTGAACAATAAGAGTAATGACATTGATAAAACGTCTGCAGCCATAGCACCGTGGCATCTGATCGCATCAGATCTCAGAAGCTAAGCAGGGTCAGGTATGGTTAGTCCTTGGATGGGAGACCGCCTGGGAACACCAGGTGCTGTAGGTTTGGGAGACGGACCTGGCAACCCACTCCCAAAAATCAATCTGCCACTAAAAACCCTATGAATAGCAGAGAAATACTGACAAAGTGTTTCGCCTGTACGTAGGGTCGCTGTGAGTTGGATACTGACTCGATGGCACCTAACAACAATATTGATAAAACAACTATTTTCCAAGTAACCCACATTCCTCCTCCACTTCTTCTTATAGGTCAGGCAAATATTGGGCAATGAGATTTCCAAAACATGTCCGTAATTATGTTTCATATGCTCAGAAATATGTAATGACATCTTACTGCCAATCAGATATTTCTTACCTGGTAAACTCTTACCTTGCTCATTAAGGTTCCTCATGGTTATCCTTCATTCTAAGTGCCCATAACTACCACCCACTATTCTTTAAACCAATCAAGTCATATATGTGTCCCTATTCATGGCCAGGGCTGGGATTTAGCTCAGTTGGAAGAGTGCTGTGCTGCAGTCTCTGAGGTCCTGAGTTCAATTCCCAGCACCACAAAAATGGGAGAAGGACCTGGCAATCCACTCCCTCGGCAATCCCGAAATAGTCAGCCATTGAAAACCCTATGAGGGCCGCTATGAATCAGATAACAACAGCAACAATTCATGGCCAACCCTGCAGCTGTACCCCTGTGACGTCTGATCCCATCAGATCTAGGAAGCTAAGCAGGGTTGGGCCTGGTTAGTACTTGGAATGGGATACTCCCTGGGAGCACCAGGTGCTGTAGGCTTAGAAGAAGGATCCAGCAATCCACTCCCAAAAAGCAATCAACCATCAAAAACCCTATGAATAACAGAGAAGCACTAACAGTACTGTTTTGCCTATTGTATATAGTATAGCTATGAGTTGGGCACTGACTTGATGGAACCTAACAACAACATTCATGGTCAAGCCTATAGCCATACCACTGTGATGTCTGATCTCCTCAGATCTCAGAAGCTAAGGAGTGGGGGACTTGGTTAGTACTTGGATGGAAGATAGCCTGGGAACATCAGGTGCTATAGGTTTGGGAGAAGGAGGGAACCCACTCCCAAAAAACAATCAGCCATGGAAAACTCTATGGATAGCAGAGAATCACTGACAATAGTATTTTATCTGTTGTACATAGGGTTGCTGTGAGTTGGACATCAACTTGATGGCACCTAACAGCAACAACAATTCACGGTCAACAGCTTCTCACCTCCATCCACTTCCACTTCTGCCTTTCTAAATCCCATACACTCTGCAAAATCCAAGTCAACCATTCTCTTCTTTATGAAGCACCCCTCTTCTTGTCAAAGACCAGAAGTTCCTTGCTGTGCATGGACATAGCTCAAGTGTAGAGATAATGGTTTCTCCTGCCTCTGCATTCTTAGCACCCATTACATAGTATTTTATGCATATAAGTGTGAATGAATGAATTAGAACTATTGGTCATTTTTGTTTGCTTGTTTGTTTGACACAGGATTTAGGTGTGTAGTCAAGTCCAACCTCTAACTCATCATGTCGCCCACTTTGCCCTCAAACTTGCAATCCTCTTGCCTCAGCCTCCAGAATACTAGAACTACAGGTGTGCACCACCACATCTGGTTTAGAACTATTTTTATTTTTAATCGATTGAAGGTTGAAAGAGGAAACTATCTGCATGGTTCATCTAAAAGCTACACTGTTCACAAACAGAATCTAGTTTAACCTGAGAAATCAGGTAGCATCATTTCATCTGAGGACTTCTGCCTTGGCCTCAGAGGGTCACCATGGACTCTGTCTAGTGAGTACCTCTGAGCAGCAGCTGAAATGAGGAAAGTGGCCAAAGGGCTGCTGGCTGGTGCTGTAGGCACACCTGGGAATGGCAGATGGATGAAAAATATGTTTTACAACCTCCAAGTGCTAAATCTTAAATAAGGTATAGACTACACGAGAATCTAGATACACAACCAAAACATACCTAACACAATTTTGGTTAAAATTTAGATTAAAATGCCATAATCGAGCTGGCAGTTGGGTTAGCAGAAAAAAACAAACAAACAAAAGCAAATATAACCACCCCGTATTTTAGCCTGAGTGATTATTCAGGCAAGTCTTCTGAGCCTGCAGTTGAAAGCCATTCTGAATAAATTGTATTTGATAGGTATTTGCCTTGAATACCAAGTTTCCTGCCTTAAGTCAGCACAGTGAAGACCCCAGGCTCAAATAAGGGGAAAACACAGATTTCCATGGAACTCCGTTCTTAACTCATCTTGTTGCTTCTGATGTTTTTCTATTTTTCTATAAATGTAGTATGAAAAGGAAAATCTGTCGACCTGAGTGCTAGATAAGTATTTTTTAAATCAAATTCAGTTTGCAAAATACTAAGGATGTAGATGGTCTGATATATCCAAAGGACCTGTTGCAGACTAGATTAAGGTTCTAATATAAGAAAACTTAAAACATATTTCGGAATTAGTTTTGTGGTTTTCGTAAGGCTGAGAGACTCTTATTTTCTAATAAGGAGCATATTCTGTCAATATATGGTCAGCCAAGGAAATCTATCATCACGATTTCATGTCTTGTGTGATGAATAAAGGCTCAAGCTTTGGAGAGAACAAGATGGAGGCGGTGGTATCCAAAAGAAGGCAAATGATGCCCTGACTTAAAGTTTATCTGTGTCTCTAAGGAGATGCTTTGTTAGAACCACTGTAGTTTTCAGTGGTACATTATGCCCTTGTTAGGCTATCAGAGGCAAAATGGCGCCCACATGAGAAGATTAAGCTGAGTTCTGAAAGGATGGTGACCATGGGCTGGTGTTCTATGTCCCTTCTTCTCCCTGAAATGGAGCACCACTTTCTTAGCTATTTTGGCATTGGGAGCTGATGTCTCTAATTTATTATGGACGTTCAAACCACAAGTGATATTTGGTTTTCTGAACCAAGCAAAGAAGAGAAGCAGTGGTGAAGTCTATCCCAATGGGATTTTGTTTTACTGAGGTGTATTTCAGCATGCTAATAGTCACAGGGCTGGTTTATCTGTATGCATAGTTACCTCCCCCATTCCTGTGTCATCTCTGAAATGGAGTTAGTCACAAAGACCCACTGTCTATGACACAGTGGACCAGGTTTAAAGCTGAAACACAAGTCTTAATCATGAAGCTTCTAGAGTCACTTACGTAGAGTTCTTTCAATAATAATTGACTTTTACTCACTTATTGATCATCCAGTATAGTCTAATGTGTTAATCTAATACACCCTAATATTCAGCACTGACTACACTAAAATTCTTGTTCCGATGCTAGGAGTTGTGGGTGACCCAGAGGTGTGAGGCACATGGGCAGCTCACATGCCAAGGCCCCAGTCACGAAAGAATGATTGTTCCTGAGTCTGACTCATAGCGACCCTATGTAAGGTTTTCAGTGGCTGATTGTTTCGGGAATGGGCTGCCAGGTCCTTGTCCCTAGCCTGCAGCACCTGGTGTTCCCATGCACTCTCTCATCCAAGGACTAACCAGGCCGACCCTGCTTAGCTTCTGAGACCAGGCAGGATCGGATGCTGGAGTGGTATGACTGCAGACAAAGAATGATTAAGTGGAAAAATATGTAAGAAAAAAAAAAGATATAGTGGTTTGGTTAATGAGAAAAAAAAACCTGGAAGATATATCAGAGAGAATTCTTAAAATTCCAGAGGTATTTCTTACATATACTGCTAAAAATGATGTTGTTGTTGTTGTTAGGTGCCATTGAGTTGGTATCCAACTCATAGCAACCCTGCATACAACAGGCGAAACACTATTGTCAGTTCTCTTTGCTCTTCATAGGGTTTTCAATGGCAGATTGATTTTTGGGAGTGGGTTTCCAGGTCCTTCTCCCAAGCCTACAGCACCTGGTATTCCCTGGCGTTCTCCCATCCAAGTACTAACCAGGCCTGACCCTGCTTAGCTTCCGAGATCTGATGGGATCGGATGCCACAGGGCTATGGCTGCAGGCATTAAAAGAAAATGATACTCACTCCAAATTATCCAGGGAGGTTCTGGTCATTGGACCATCTATTGAACATTTATTTGCGGGGCTGGAGGCTAGAGGCGTCACTCCGTGTCTCCTCTCTCTGTCTCACGTGGTCTGTAGAGCCCTGTGACTTAATGTATTCAGCACTTCTGAATCTCAGTTTTCCAGTTTATCAGTCCATGTGATAGAGACTAGCTACCTGCTCACTAACCTCCAGGAGATAACAGCTGCTTCATCTTTCTGACTCCCTTTCAGATAGTCATGGGGCAGGAGATGGCACCTGTCACTTGGATGAAGACTGAGGTGCACTGTGCCATGTTTCCATCTGGGCCCTGGTGGTGCCTGAGGCACCTGGCTCACTCTCCTCTGTTCACAGTCAGAAGAGGTCAGCCTAGGTGACAGAGACCCCTGAGGGATGGGCTGGGAGCCTGGGCTGGAAGAGACGCCCAGGGCCCTCACCCAGCCTGACCGGGTTCTCAGGGAGGCACACGCCATGATTCTCGCTGAGCACATCTCCTGCTGCCTGAGCGCCTTGGCTGGTCGGCATGGGTAGAGTCCCATAGGGACAGTCCTGCTTCCTGCCTGAGACCTGTGCTTCCCATTTTCAACACACGAGCCCTCCGTGCTGGGTGAAACAAGGAAAATGTAGCCTCAGGGTTTAAAATGGGTCAAGGCCAGAAGGAGATTTCATTCAGGAGCAAAGTAAACTACAGGCCACCTGCTTCACCAGACCATCTCCCATCAGAGTTCAAGGACGATTGTAATAACATTGGCAGAGATGGGACTTTGGGATTTTAAGTCTAAGGCTTAAGTTATTTATTTAGTAGATAATTTAGAGTGAATATCATTTTTAAGAGTATATATATATATATATATATATATATATATTAGGAAATACATTGGAATTTTAAGAATTCTTTCTCATATGTCTTCCAGTTGTTTTCTTACAAGCCAAACCATTATAAATAACTAAATAATTTATGTATGAATAATTTATAAATGATTTATTTATTTACTAAATAATAAATAATTTATTTGGCCAGATACAGTTAGAGTCCTCTCCCTTAGAGCATATGGTGTTAGATCATATTCACATGCATCTGATAATTTTATTAACGGATACACTTAGGTGATGTGGAGATACTGGGATGAAATCATTCATGGTAAAGAATATTTAATGGCTACCTGGGACTCTGTTCTTAGGTTAGCTTACACTGAAAAACCTCTGTTTTTACTCAAGCAATATTTTTAGTATTTTGGGGGTTGGTGATAATGTATTTACCATTAAATTCTATCTTTGAATAAATGATTGCATGGAAGTGTGGGTGTAGACCAGCAGGATGGGCGGTGTGGCTCAGTGGTACCAGACAGAGACAGAGCTGTCCACATGGAGTTGTGTGGAGGTTGTGGGAAGCTGACAGTCTGAACACTCCTAGCCGAAGGTCATCCACTGCCCAATGACCAGTTCAGAGAGGCCCTAAGCATAGGGCCCAGCAGCAGAGCTGGCCGGAGGTAGCCCTTCAATGAGGGTGTTGCTGTTAATCACTTCCCGATTTCAATTTAACTTGGCCGCTTTCAGCTCCTGGAGACTCCTGGGAAGAATGGGTCACTTGTGGGTTTGCAATGATCATTGTAATCGTGAGTGATGTGTTAATCTGTTGAGACCACAAAAACCTGGCCAAACAAGCTTCCCCTTGCTCAGACGCCCTGATGAACTCTCCAGCCTCCCAGTTCCTTGATAGTAATCTCATGTATAATTCTCCAAACACATCTTGCTCCCCAAAGCTCAAGCTATTATTCCATCATGCCGTGAGATAAAACCGAGCTGAACGAGGGCATTTGCATCTACCACGAGGGAGTAGCTCAGCCTGCGCACATATCTTAACTGAAACGGTGTGAGTTACACCAGGTAAACGTGCTGTCCGAGATCCACACTCGCATATGCATATCGCCCAATAACGCTCGTAATTACCGCAAGGCCATGCAGCAGCCGCCAGCCCTCCGGCCGGG
The DNA here is from genome assembly GCA_007922755.1 of Pedetes capensis. Classification (NCBI taxonomy): domain Eukaryota; kingdom Metazoa; phylum Chordata; class Mammalia; order Rodentia; family Pedetidae; genus Pedetes; species Pedetes capensis. The sequence continues at coordinate 21,470 of VMDO01014944.1, read as the reverse complement.
GTCCATCACGAGGCTACCCCACTGCAGCGCCCTGTCAATCTCCTCTGCTTCCGCTCCCTGCCGTGTATCTGTATTCCACATGCAAATTCTCCATCGAATGATTTTCCTGTTTTGTAAGCTAGACTGCACCTGTAACATGTGAGATTGAGTTAGAAATGACAAGCGGACAAGCACAAGACACATTATCTTGACAAACCCAGCCTCCGAAAATTACCCTGGGCCTGAATTATTAAAATAACAAGGAATATTTCACTCAGCTGTGCAGAAATGATCCTAATTGTCCACTTTGGCTAAATCTTTTCAGTCTCTGAGATCGGTCAATTTACATTGGTGGGTTGCAAATTCCTCAGCTCCCATTAGAGAGGAGCAGAGAGCAGCCCATTGCACCCTCATTTATTTTAATAACCTGCCAAGCAGACATGAAAATGTTAAAGTTGGAAGGCTATAACATGACAAGATCCTGAGTTCTCGGAGCCACTTTAGAATCTGGTTAAAATCCTTTCTTTCTCTCTTTCATGTCTTCTCAGGTAAGTGGAGAGCTAATTGTCAAATTACTAATTTTGTTGGCATTAGTATCAATACCAAGATAGGAAGAGCATGAACTGTTGAGGGGTGGGGTTTGCTGCCACGTCTTCTGCCACTGATGGGCAATTACCCCGGCATCAAGAAAGAATCCAATGTGGATGACCCCCTGCTTGGTCCTCACCCGGCCCTGCAAGCTCTGTTTAGGCCAGCAGTTGAGCCGCAGAGCTCTATGCCTTCTGGCTTGTCCGTGGATCATAGTGTGGGGGCATCGTGGCAATAAGTGAATATTAAGTATTTACCCGCCTGCAGCTGTAGCCCTGTGGCATCTGATCCTGTCAGGTCTCGGAAGCTAAGCAGGGTCAGGCCTGGTTAGTACCTGGATGGGAGACTGCCTGGGAACACCAGAAGCTGTAGGCTTGGGAGAAGGACCTGGCAACCCCCTCCCAAAAATCAATCTGCCATTGAAAACCCTATGAACAGCAGAGAAGCATTGACAATAGTGTTTCCCCTGTTGTACAGAGGGTCGCTATGAGTCGGATACCGACTCCACGGCACCTAACAACAACAACAACAACAAGTATTTACCCGGTGCTAGGGTGGCATGAATGTGTGTGTGCACAAGAAATACATCCATAAAGTCCTTATATGGAAAGAATTTATAGTCTTCTCATCGATTGTTGTTGTTGTTAGGTGCCGTCGAGTCAAGTCCGACTCATAGTGACCCTATGTACAGCAGATCAAAACACTTCCCGAATCTGTGCTACCTTCCTCTCCTCTCATCGATTGAGTGATCTTAAATTCTGGATTTTTCTGGTTTTCCTGGCAACATTTTATTATCATCCTCATTCACTCTACAAAGTGCCCTGTTTTGATGATAAGTTATGTGACTATCTTGGTTACAGATGACAGACTTACTGTGTGGGTTATATGGCATGTCCAGAAAATATACTTTTTGAGGTAGTTTGTGAAGAGCATTTACACATGGGGAAGACCAGCTGAGAGACAAGGTTTGTGTAAACAGCAAGGTTGCTCAGTCAGGGTGGACTGACACCAGCCAGGAGGGCGTGGCCGGGGAATCCACCTTTAGCCACTTTCCTTCCAGAAGCAGAGAATGAAGATATCTTCCTGGCACAGGGTTTACGGTACTGTTCAGTTGCGGGTTTCTGCTCTTGGAGAAAGGCAGGGTCACCGTAAAGACAGGACTATTTTGAAATCAGTCTTTTTGCATTGCTTTAAAAGAGGAAGGAGAAGCAATCACTTCACTATAAACAAATGGTATTGAATTATTTTAGGGTAGGATTTATGATAGTGTTCAGGGAGCTCATTTCTGTTTGGATCTCTAAAGAAAATAAATGGTGAGCTTCAGCTGTTTGGTGACAGATTACTTCCCAGCTTAGACAGAAATTTCTCCAGGTCATATAGCAAAACCTTTGTTTTTCACTTCTGACACCTAAATTTGGCAATATGTGAGATGTCACAGATTTTAGGATATAAAAAATTGAAAGTGTTGGAGCCGGGCACGGTGGTGCACGCCTGTAATCCCAGTGGCTTGGGAGGTGGAGGCAGGAGGATTGCAAGTTTGAGACCAGAGGCAGTCTGGGTAATTTAATGAGACCCTGTCTGAAAAAGTAAAAAAATAGGCTGGAGGTGACAGCTCAGTGGTCCAGCACTTGCAAAGCATGCAAGCATGAGACCCTGGTTTCAACCACCAGTACCACAAAAAAAAAAAAAAAAAATTGAACGTGTTGACTTCAGTAATTCATTACATTTGCCTATACTCTCATGTTGTTGTTGTTGTTGTTAGGTGCCGTCGAGTCGGTATCCGACTCATAGCGACCCTCATAGGGTTTTCAATGGCTGAGTGCTTCGGGATTGCGTTGGGAGTGGATTGCCAGGTCCTTCTCCCATTTTTGCGGTGCTGGGAATTGAACTCGGGACCTCAGAGACTGCAGCACAGTGCTCTACCCACTGAGCTAAATCTCTCATAGTGTATTTATTTTCATGCTTTCCTCAATAATTTAAAACTATATCTTTTCAGAACAATTTCATATTTCAACATCTATGCTACTTCTCCCATGGAAGAATCTATTTCTTTTGGTATTTTAATTGAGATAATTGAGTAAAACTAAATTTTCCTATATGACGAGTAGATACTTTTCAGCGTGTGTATTAAACCTTCCATTTCCTCCTGGGAGTTCAGACACCCACAAGTTGTATGTAGTTCTAATTTGTGCATCAGTCCCTGCTATTAGCAGCTCAGGTAACGCAGGTGAGCCCAGACACCTGGGCTGGGTATAGAACAATATTTTGCTGCTTTGATCCATGGTGAGTATGTTCAAGGACTACATTGTAAGACATAAAACCATTGTTTCTTTTCCTGATATTGAATGCTTGTTACGCACAGGGCTAAAATGTTTAGTGAAGACTAATTCACCCAGGTGTCCCACGGGGCATTCTGTCTTTGGCATCATGAAGGTCACGAAGTCTCAAGGATCGTAGGTCTAGGAAGAGCACCAGCCCCTGCAGCAGACAAGGCCAGGAACACCCCAGAGCCCCATCAAGGAGGCTGGGAGGAAACCAGTGCTTCATAGTGGGAGGCGCAATACTGGCCCCTCTCCTCCATCGCAGCACACACGCAAGCTCCAAGGCAGAGGGGCCAAGAGTCCTTCGCGGGGTACCCACTGTGACCGTGGGGTGGGCTGGGGCACAGACTCTTCTTAGGGGTGGGAAGTTTGGACTCACCTTCCCAAGCCCTTCGGGTGGACATGAGAGCCCTGCACTGAGCAGGAAGGCATGGGGACTGTGCGATGGTGGTGGCTTTTCCACTAGTTGTTCAGGTCCCATCGTGAGCAACATCCATGGAGGAGGCATGAAATTCACTGAGCAAGTCCCTTGGGGAAAGAGCTTTTCTCTTGCCTTTTGGGTGAATTGCACAGGACAGGGAGTGAGTTCGATCAGCCTCAGACGTCATCCCCTTCTGTTCTTGCTCTACATTGAGTGTCATTGGAACGTGAGGCTGGGCACAGCCACCACGATGCTTTCCATGGCCATTTCCCATTGGACATCCCTGCCTCATGCAGCCTGCCTCCCACTTATGTCCTTACTTAGTTCACTATCAGCTAGAACCATCCCTCAGGGACCCAGGTCCAATTCATAGCAACCCTAGGTACTACAAAATGAAACACTCCAGGACTCTATGTGACACATATGATCTTTTATACGTTTAAGCTCCTTGTTGTAGCCACTGTATCAATCTATATAGTTGAGGGTCTTCCTTTTCCTCATTAACTCAGCGCTCTACCAAACATGGGCTGGGATTTAGCTCAGCTGGTAGAGCGCTGCTCTGCAGTCTCTGAGGTCCCGAGTTTGATTCCCAGCACCGCAAAAAATGGGAGAAGGACATGGCAACCCACTCCCAAAGTAATCCTGAAACAATTTGCCACTGAAAACCCTATGAGGGTTGCTATGAGTCGGACATGACTCTAAGGCTCCTAACAACAACAACAACTACCAAACATGACGTCCTTTTCCAGGGATTGGTCCCTCCTGACAACAACAATAGGCAAGATACAATCTACCCAACCTTGCTTCCAAGGAGCACTTCTTCTAGGACAGACCTGTTGGTTCTTTGAGCAGTCCATGGTATATTCAATATTTGTCTTTAGCACCATAATTCAAAAGCATCGATTCTTCTCCTGTCTCCCTTATTTAAGGCCCAGCTTTTACAAGTATATGATGTGACTGAAAATACCATGGCATGAGTCAGGGGCACTTTTGTCTTCAGTGGGACATCTTTACTTTTTAACACTTCAAAGAGGTCTTTTACAATAGCTTTTCCCAATGCCACGCATCTTTTCATTTCTTGACTGCTGCTTCTACGGGTGTTGCTTGTAGAACCAAGTAAAGAAATACCTTGGACAACTTCAAACTTCTCTCCATTTATCATGAAGCTCTGCACTGATCCAGTTGTAAGGTTTTTTGTTTTGTTGATATTGAGGTGCAATCCATACAGAAAGCTGTGTTCTTTGAGCTTCATCAGTAAAATTTTCAAATCCTCTTCACTTTCAGCAAGCAGAGTTGTATCATCTGCATAACTCAGATTGTTAATGAGTCTTCCTCCAATCATGATGCTGCATTCTTCTTCATAAAATCTGGCTACTCAGCATAGATATTGAAGAGGTACTGTGAAAGGATACAGCCCTGAGGCACAGCTTTCTTGACTTTAAGCCAGGAACTGTTTCCTTGTTTTATTCGAACAACTGCCTCCTGGTCCATGTAGAGATTCCTCATGAGTACAATTAAGTTCTCTGGTATTCCCATTCTTCACCATGTTATCCATAATTTGTTATGATCCTCACAGTCAAATGCCTTCACATAGTTGATAAACCATAGACATCTTTCTGATATACTCTACTTTTGGCTAAGATCCATTCTGACGTTAACAATGATGTCTTTGGTTCTACTCCCTCTTCTGAATCTGGCTTTATTTTCTAGCAGTTCCTTGTCTATATATTGCTGCAGTCGCTTTTGAATGATCTTTAACAAAAATTTTACTTGTGTGTGATGTTAATGTTATTGTTTGATAGTTTCCACATTTGGTTGAATCCCCTTTCTTGGGAATGGGCACAAATATAGATCTCTTCCAGTCATTTGCCAGGTAGCTGCGTTCCAAATCTCTTGGCATAAACAAGTGAGCTTCTCCAGTGCTGCATGTATTTGTTGAAACATGTTAATTGATATTCTATCAGTTCCTGGAGCCTTCTGTTTTGCCAGTTCCTTCAAGGTGGCTTCCATTTCTTCCTTCAATACCATTGGTTCCTGATCATATGCAACCTCATGAAATGTTTAGCCATCCACCAATTCTTCTTTGTATAATGATGCTGGGTATCCCTCCTATATTCTTTTTTATGTTTCCTGCATCATCAAACATTTTCCAAGTAGAATCCTTCAGTATTGTCACATGAAGCTTGATTTTTTTCTTCAATTCCTAAAGCTTGAGAAAAACAGATCATGTTTTTCTCTTTTCGTTTTCTATCTCCAGTTCTTTGCACGTCATTATAATATTTGATTTGGTTTTCTTGAGATAGTGTGTGAAATCTTCTCTTTAGTTTTTTAACTTTGTCTTTTTAAAATTTTTTTTACATTAGCTGCTCAACTTTCAAGGGCAACTTTCAGAGTCTCTTCTCACGTAGAATTTGGTACTTTCTTTTATTCCTGTCTTTTTAATAACATTTTGCCTTCTTCATGAATGATGTCTTTGATGTCATGCCACAGTTTATCTAATCTTCAATCATTAGTGTCTAAGACATCTAACCTGCTCTTGAGGTGGTCTCTGAACTCTGATGGGATATACTCAAGGCCATACCTTGGCTCTCATATACTTGATCTATTATTTTTTTCAGTTTCAGTGTGAACCTGCATGTGAGCAGTGATGGTCTGATCCACAATCAGCACCTGGTCTCGTTCTCACTTTTGATATTGAGCTTTTCTATGGTCTTTTCCCCATAAATGTAGTCATTTTCTTTCCTGTGTGTTAACACTGGTGAATTCCATGTGTATTGTTGTTGTTGTTGTTAGGTGCCGTCGAGTCGGTATCCGACTTATAGCGACCCTCTGTACAACAGGGGAAACACTATTGTCAGTGCTTCTCTGCTGTGCATAGGGTTTTCAATGGCAGATTGATTTGGGGAGGGGGTTGCCAGGTCCTTCTCCCAAGCCTACAGCACCTGGTGTTCCCAGGCGGTCTCCCATCTAGGTACTAACCAGGCCCGACCCTGCTTAGCTTCCGAGATCTGACGGGATCGGATGCCGCTACAGCTGCAGGCTCCATGTGTATAGTTACTGTTTATTCTGATGAAAGAAATGTATAAAGAAAGAATGTGGAGAGACACAGAAACTCAAACATCTTATTCCATTACTCCAAGGTGATTGATGAACTTCTCATATTAGGAGTGACATGAGTAATATCGATTGCCAACTTGATTGGATTGAGAAGTGTCTAGGAGATGAGTAAGCACATCTCTGGGAGTATCTATGAGGATATTTCCAGGGTGGATTATCTGAAGAGTGAGGTGTCCTCTTGACCATGGCTGGCATCCTCCCACAGGCTGGGTCCAAATGGAATAAAAAGGGAGAAAGGAGAAAGTCATTTGGTTTAGGCATTCTCTCAACCTGTCTCTCTCTCTCTCTCTCTCTCCCGCTCTCTCTCTTTCTCTCTCTCTCTCTCTCCCCCCGCCTTTCCTTCCTGGCTGCTGAGATGTGAGTTGCTCTGCTCTGCCACACCCTCCCCACCATGATGGATTGAAACCTCTGAACTGTGAGCAAAAGAGCAAAAGAAATTCTTCTTCCCTTAAGCTATTGAAGTCAGATACTTTGTCACAGTAACAAGAAGTCTGACTAAGAGAAGAGACTAGTCATCACCAGATGTCTTCAGGAATCTTTGATGGGAATATATATATATATATATACACATATATAATATATACTATATATTATATATAATATATTTATAACATACATTATCCCATCAAAGATTCCTGATATATAATATATATTATATATTATATATTACATATTATATATCTAAAATATCTAATATATTATACATTATATATGAAATATACATTATCCCATCAAATATTCCTGAATATGCATATTCCTGAATATATATAATACATAATATATATATATATATATATATATATATATATATATATATATAGCCTGCAGCGGTAGCCTCCGATCCCGTCAGATCTTGGAAGCTAAGCAGGGTCGGGCCTGGTTAGTACCTGGATGGGAGACCGCCTGGGAATACCAGAAGCTGTAGGCTTGGGAGAAGGACCTGGCAACCCACTCCCAAAAATCAATCTGCCATTGAAAACCCTATGAACAGCAGAGAAGCATGGACAATAGTGTTTCCCCTGTTGTACAGAGGGTCGCTATGAGTCGGATACCGACTCCACGGCACCTAACAACGACAACAACATAGTATATATAATATATATTATATATAATATATAACATAATATATGGTATATGATTGTTGTTGTTGTTAGGTGCCATCAAGTCGTGTCCGACTCATAGCGACCCTCATAGTGTTTTCAATGGCTGATTGTTTCGGGATTACCTTGGGAGTGGGTTGCCAGGTCCTTCTTCCATTTTTGCGGTGCTGGGAATTGAACTCTGGACCTCAGAGACTGCAGAGTGGCACTCTACCAACTGAGCTAAATCCCAGCCCATGATATATGATATATGATATATATTATATATGTGACGTTGTTGTTGTTAGGTGCCGTCAAGTCGGTATCCAACTCATAGCGACCCTCATGGGGTTTTCAATGGCTGAGTGCTTCGGGATTGCCTTGGGAGTGGATTGCCAGGCCCTGCTCCCATTTTTGTGGTGCTGGGAATTGAACTCGGGGCCTCAGAGACTGCAGCGCAGCGTTCTACCAACTGAGCTAAATCCCAGCCCCATATATGTGATATATAATATATAATATATATTATATATAATATTTTTGTGTATATATATCTATATCTATATCTATCTATCTATCTATCTATCTATCTATCTATATATATATATATATATAATACGTGCTTTGTTTGTGGTTAAATTCCACTAAACCTCCCCCCTGCCCCCTGTCCACACACACAGGAGCAGCTCACAATTCCATTGATCTCCTGCCCCGTTCCTTGCAAACAGGAAGCCAAGGACCTATGGCCCAGCCAGCAGGCATTCCAAGACCAGAGAGAAGTATGTCGTGGAGACAGCTGAGACATTTCTTTGTTTATTTTTTTCACTAATATTAGGCCTTGTGGGAAAAAGGTTCTCTTTAAAGTTCATAAGTGTGCATGGGAGTTTTCTCAGTCACGGGTAAATGAATCAATATTTAATGACCTTTTTAGAAGCAGTGTTTGTCTATGACAAATGTTGGAGAGCGTGTAGCCTGGAAATTAAAACCCCATGACTGCTAGTGTTTGAAGCACATTTACGTCCCGTGGGAGAGGGGACTTGGGAAGTGGCAAGGTGATGCAGAGAAAAACACAGGCGTTTTTAGAAAAGGAAGGGTTGTAGGAGGAAAAGAAGAATGGATTTCCATGACAGATGCAGGTAAAGGCAAGTGCATGCTACTGCAGGTAGGGAGAGGAGCAGGAAGGGGAGAGTGAATGGTGACTCATTGGTCAAGGAGGCCACTGTCAGTGAGGAGGTCCACTGTGGGACGGAGATTCACCCTGTTCACCCCACTGCGGGCACACTTCCTTTTCTGCAACTACTTGTGCTGGTGGACATGGGATTGGAAAGTGGCTACTTTGTCCTGCTGCTGCCCTTCAACTCTCAAATCCACTCTGGACACAGAGCCCTTATGCTGCCTTTAAGATATAAGATAAAGCGGGGGCGGGGGGGGGATAAGAATGGTGTCAATATAAATGGTCTAGAAAATGCATGTAATTGTTCTAACAAGATAAAAACAAAGATCACTACAGGAAAAGTTTCTATCTTAAACAGAACTGGAACCCAAGGACATATAGAAAATACTACTAAGTAAAAGATAGAGAAGACTTAGATGGGAAACTTAGATGGGAAGGGTGGGAGGGGGGAAGCATAGGGGAGGGTAAGGGGTAACTTATATGAATAATGTTTATCAAAATGCATATATGGAAATGTCACAATGAAAAGCATGTCAGAATGAATCACATTAAGATGTACATTAAAAATTTCCAAAAAAAAAGATATAAGTACCAGAAAGGGTCTTCCTTGGCACCAGCAGCTGGAATAATGCCAGCACCCACCACAAGGGGGCGACCCTCAAGGTGAGGAACATTTCCCTTTCTTCTCCTTGCTTTCTTTGGCTGGGACCCAGGAGTGCGTCCTCCACCAGAACACAGGCTACGCGGAGCAGGTTCTGTTCTTTTGTACTGGAAGTGTGGTGTGCAGAGGCGGTGAAGATAAAGTGTGTCACTTAGTGTGGGCTGTCATCAAACAAATACCACAGACCGCGTGATTAACAACAGAAATTTCCTTTCTCTCGCTCCTAGAGGCTCACGTCTGAGCTCAGAAGGCCAGTCTGGCCCCCTTGTCTGGCTGGAGCAGTGGCCTTCTGGCTGTGTGGAGAGACACAGTGAGCGCACATCGGGTGCTGGTGTCTCTTCTTATCACAGGGCTAATCCCATCACAAGGGCTCATCATCAAGACTCCCTCTAACATTGTCACCTCCCCAAGCCCCATCTCCAGGTGCTGTCATGCTAGGGGTCCTTCTATTTAAATCCCCAATGTCCCATGAGGTCCATGTGTTGAGGGCTTGGTCCCCAGTGTAGTGCTATTGGGAGGTCTGGAGCCATTAAGAGACGAGGTCTAGTGGGGGTCCTAGGACAGCGGGGACCCCAGCCCATCCCTCATTCTCTCTCTCTCTCTCTCTGCTCCCTGGTCACAGAGGGAGCAGCTTTGCCTTCCATGTGCTTCTGTTCTGAAGTGTTGCCTCACTACAGGACCAAAACAACAGGGCTGATGGAGCACGGACTGAAGCCTTGCAAACTAGGAGCCAAATGAGCCTTTTCCTTTTGTAAGTTGGTTTTCTCAAGTGTCGGTTTTATAGTGATGAAAAGCTGATTAACCCAAGGACTTAAGTAGTGGCAATTATTTCTCTGGAGAAGTCCACATGCCTCTCTTGGGGGTGAACAATGAGTCTTGGTTTAAGCATCTCTTTTTCTTTGCTGAATGCTAATGCTTAAATCTAAAGCATGTGCTATCTCTTATCCCTAGTTAATAAACTCACTAACTTTCTTCTAAAAAAAAGAAGAAAGAAAGCTTGAGTAGCAATATCAATTTCAAATGAAGTAGACGTCAAATCAGTAAAAGTTGTTGAAATTTATCAAGGATAAAGAGTAGTACTATGTAATAATGAAGGACTAGCTTTCCAACAACACGGTCATTCTTAGCATCATGTGCAGCTGTAACAACAATGTTAAAACACTTGTGAGACAAAACCATGTCCAAAATATGTAAGACACAGTCTAGCCATCCTTGCTTGCAATGAGCACTCTGGTTGCACTTCTTCTAGGATGGATCTGTTGGTTCTTTTGGGAGTCCGTGGTATATTCAGTGTTCATCTCCAGTACCATAATTCAAAAGCATTATTTCTTCTGATGAAAGACATAAAGGTTTTCTAACTGAGTGGTGGGTCACCCATGTTCATTAATCTCAGAACTCAATATGTTTCAGATGTTGCTTCTTCCCAAATGGATTTATAGACTCAAAGAAATCACAAGTGAAATCCTAGCAAGGTATTTTGTATGTACTCACAAATTGATTTGAAAGTGTACTGTGAAAGGCAAAATACCTAGCAGAGTCTATGTAATCCTATAAATCTGTAAAATTTGTAAGTCATTTTAAGACTAAATGAAAGCAACAGCATTGGATTGGTGAAAGGACGACCCATAAATCAAGGGAACAGAACGGAAGGCATGAACATAGTCACAGACAAAGGCAGTAACTGGGCTTTGTCAAAGGAGCCACAGAAATACAACAGAATAAGGAAAGATTTTCCAATGAATGGTGAAGGGAAAATTGGAGGTGTGTATTCGAAAAACACACACACAAGAAGTATATAGACACAGATGTTACACTTTTAACTCAAAATGGATCACAGACCTACATGTAAAATACAAAACTATAAAACTTCCAGCACAAAAAATATTAGGAGAGTCATTTTGACTTGACTAGGTGAGGAAATTTTTAAATCCAACCTAACACAAGAAACGATCCCTGGAGGAAACATTTGACAAACTATACTTTATTAAAATTAGTTTTTGATTATACAAAAGACACTACTAAGATAATGAAGCGATAAGGCAAATACAGAAAAAATGTACAGAATCTGTGTGGAAAACTATAATGCCCTGATGAAAGACATAAAAGATTTCTAACTAAGTGGAGACTAATCTGTGTTTGAGACTGTTGTTGTTGTTGTTAAGTGCCATCGAGTCGTGTCCGACTCATAGCGACCCTCATAGGGTTTTCAATGGCAGATTGTTTCGGGATTGCCTTGGGAGTGGATTGCCAGGTCCTTCTCCCATTTTTGCGGTGCTGGGAATCAAACTCGGGATCTCAGAGACTGCAGCGCAGAGCTCTACCCACTGAGCTAAATCCCAGCCCGTGTTTGAGAATACCCCAAAAAATTATAAAACAAATTTTAATATGAATATAAACTTTAATCTCAAATATTTGAAGCCTGAAAGCTTGAAAATAAGACAAAAATTAAAAATGAGCCAAATATGTGAACAGACACCTCACCAAAGAAGTCAAATGCAACATACACATGTGAAAAGGTGCTCAACATCATTAACATAAGAAACTGCAAATCACAATAGCAGGGGCTACCACCGCATAGCCTATTAGGATGGGAGGAAACCCATCATGTCAAATGTTGGCAAGAATGCAGGACGATAGGTACTGGAATTCATTGTTCATGGAGTATAAAATGGCATAGCTTGAGAGATGCTTTGGCAATTTCTTACAAAGCCAGACTTATTCTTCCCCTAGGAACCAGCAATTACGCTCCTAGGCATCTATCCCACTGACGTGAAATGTGTGCCTTAGAACACAGTAACCTCAGCGTGAATGTTTCTCACACCCTTATTCATAATTACCCCAAACTGGGAACAATCAAGACAGCCGTGCATGAGCTCATGGATGAGCTGTGATACACACTTAGAATGAGATATCACTCAACAATGAAAGGAAATGAGGCTTCGGACAATGGGAATACGGTCACCTCAAATATGTGCCGTTGGATGAGATAGAGCGAGAGTGAAGAGGCTACGCACTGCATGATTGCAAACATATGACGTTCTGGAAAGGGCTAAACTTTAGAAATGGTGAAAAGATCAACTGCTGCCATTGGGAGAAAGGAGTTGGAAGGGTAAATAGGTGAACTACAGGGTTACTTAGCAGAGAAAATATTATTTATGCTACTATACTAGTGGATACATGATACTGGGCACCTGCCAAAACTCACATAGCTTTATGGCACAAAAAGCGAACCTCAGCACTTTTGCAAATTTTGAAAGCATCATTTAGGAGATCTAGAGATTTCAATATAAGATGCAGAATATAACAGGACTGGGTGTGTGACAAGGGCATGAAACAGTTTGACCGAAGGCGGGCCAGGAAAATGGTGCCCGCTTAGTTTGGAAATAAGTGGGGCTTGTAAGCCTAAAGGCAAAATAGGCTACATAGGCATTTTGTTGTTGTTGTTGTTAGGTGCCGTCAAGTCAGTATCTGACTCATAGCGATCCTCATAGGGTTTTCAATGGCTGACTGTTTTGGGATTGCCTTGGGAGTGGATTGCCAGGCCCTTCTCCCATTTTTGCGGTGCTGGGAATTGAACTCGGGACCTCAGAGACTGCAGCGCAGTGCATTACCCACTGAGCTAAATCCCAGCCTTACATAGGCATTTTAGTCTGTTGATAATGCTGCTTCCCATATGGCTATGGGTGGACAATTTTAATACCACTATATTTATATCGTGCATTATGGTGTTTTTGAGTTGAGTAATATATAAATAGGCTGCAGCTGTAGCTCTGTGGCATCCGATCCCATCAGATCTTGGAAGCTAAGCAGGGTCGGGCCTGGTGAATACCTGGATGGGAGACTGCCTGGGAACACCAGAAGCTGTAGGCTTGGGAGAAGGACCTGGCAACCCCCTCCCAAAAATCAATCTGCCATTGAAAACCCTATGCACAGCAAAGAAGCACTGACAATAGTGTTTCCCCTGTTGTATGTAGGGTTGCTATGAGTCGGATACTGACTCGACGGCACCTAACAACAACAACAATATACACATAGGGGCTGGGATTTAGCTCAGTGGGTAGAGCACTGCGTTGCAGTCTCTGAGGTCCTGAGTTCAATTCCCAGTACCGCAAAAATGGGAGAAGGGCCTGGCAATCCACTCCCAAGGCAATCCCGAAACAATCAGCCATTGAAAACCCTATGAGGGTTGCTATGAGTAGGATACTGACTTGATGGCACCTAACAACAACAACAATATATACATACATATATATTGACTAATTAGGATCATGGATGATAGATGTTGAGTGCTTAGATGTTGTTTGCTTGTTTGTTTTTGTATGTGGTGCTGCTGGGTATCAAACCCAGGGGCTCCTGCATGCTAGAGAAGTGCTGTTTTATGAGCTACACCTCCATCGCCCAGGACTTTTTAGTATTGGAGTGAGAGGCTATAGACAAGCAAGAAGACTGACTAGAGGAGCCTGAGGTTAGAGCTGGAGACCCCAGTATGAACTCCCATTAGCTTCCTGAGGTGCAGCTAGTTACATATACCATTGCTTTGGTAGGGCGCCACTCTGCAGTCTCTGAGGTCCTGAGTTCGATTCCCAGCACTGCAAAAATGGGAGAGGACATGGCAACCTGCTCCCAAAGCAGTTCTGAAACAATCTGCCATTAAAACCCCTATGAGGGTCTCTGTGAGTCGGACACGACTCGACGGCACCTAACAACAGCAACAACAACAGTGTCTATGGATATTTGTGTATGCACAGGTTGGTGTGCACACAGCCATTGCCTTGCTCTGTCAGTGAAGGGGGTGTGGAGTCAATGGCACTCCAGGAGCACCAGGCCACCTACTCACCAGATCTAGATTCTAATACTATTCCCCCGTAGTCAGCTAGGAAAGCTGGCATGGTGGCTTATTGTAGGACTGAGGCAGGAAATACAATTGTTGAATGTATTTGTTTGCTTGTTGTTGTTGTTGTTAGGTGCTGTCGAGTCAGTATCCGACTCATAGCGACCCTCATAGGGTTCTCAATTGCTGACTGTTTCGGGATTGCCTTGGGAGTGGATTGCCAGGCCCTTCTCCCATTTTTGCGGTGCTGGGAACTGAACTTGGGGCCTCAGAGACTGCAGTGCAGCGCTCTACCCACTGAGCTAAATCCCAGCCCATTTGTTTGCTATCCTTGCTATCACTGCTAAAATAGCTGCAAACTCTGGGAATTAAAACAGTGCATAGTTATGCTATTATGATTCTTGAGGTTGCAAGTCAGAAATGAGTCTCACAAGGCTACAGTTGAGGTGTCAGGGCTGATTCTTTCTCAGTGCTTTAGGGCAGAATCACACCCTTCCTTCTTCCAGCCATAGAAGTTGCTGGAATTCTGTAATCGTGACTGTATCCACTCAATCCCTCCTCCTACTGCCACACAGCCTTCTCTTCAGCAGCCAAATCTCCCTTGGCCTCCTCTTATAGGATGCTTGGAATTATATTCACAGTCTAGGTAGATAATCTAGGGTAATCTCCGCATCTTAAAGTCCTTTTCACACACAAGATAACTTTCACATGTTCCAAGGAAGTAGGATGTGCGTATCTTTGGGGAACTATAATTTATCCAGCCACAATGAGCTTAGAGCATCTTGTAGCAAGAGAAAGTAATTAGTCATAATAAAACATAATGAGGGTGTGTCACGGGGACACAGGAGCCAGGATTCAACTGATAGAACTCCTAGTGGCCAGATCAGGAACTACATTTTCTCCTTCTCATCTTTCCTCTCAGTTTTATTAAGGTAAAACAAATGAATAATTAAATAGATAAATACAGGCAGGAGAAATTTCACCTAGGGAAGAATTCCATGCATCCTCTGTGTTTCATCCCCTCCCCACACTGCAGGGTAGAGGGCGATGGAAACTTCCGGGAGGAGAGACTTGACAAGCTCAGACTCCGCCAGGTGCTTCTTGTGAACTGGAACTGTGATGAGTCATCCTGCTGGCACAAGTGCTTGATATGCTGTGGTGAAAATGGAATGTTACCTGTGTACTTTTCCTCCCCCAAAGAGAGAACCCTAGTCTCATCATAAGAAGAAAACATCAAAAAATTCTACTTGAAAGGCATTCTAAAAATGTCTGATCAGTATTCCTCAAAAAAATTAAGATCGTTAAAAAAATGAAAGATCAAGGAAAGGCTGGTAAACTGTCATAGTCAAGAGGAAGTTGTGAGGACATGATTAATAAATGTAATAGAGTGTCTCGGATGATATCCTGGAATAGAAATGGGAGATTAGGTATAAATAAGGAGATATTAGTAAAGCCCACAGTGTAGTTAATAATCATGAATCAGTTTTTTTTTCATTAAAATGAACTGTCTTTAATATAACATAATAATAGAGAATGTTGGTGTGGTGTATTAGAATTCACCATATTACCTTCATGTTATTTTAAGAGTTATCATTGTTCTATTCAATGGAAGCTATAAAAATGACTTAAGCTCCTAAGAATTCTCAGTACGTTTTATGAGACAAAAAATACACTGAGTATAATGAAGAGCAGATTTAACATGACAGAATGAAAGATAAGTAAACTTGAACAGAGACAGTCAAACAAACTATCAAAACTTAAACACAGAAAGAAAATAGAATAAAAGTTTGAAGTGACAATCAGTGAAAGGTCAACATTGGAAGATTTGATATATGTGCAATTTGCAAATGGAAAAAGTAGAAAGCAGAAGATAGAATAAACAATTGAAGAATTAATCACTAGCTGGCTATGTTGGTGCATGTCTACAATCCTGCAATCCAGGGGACTGACTTGAGTTCCCGACCAGCCTGGGCTACACAGTGAAAACTTGTCTCATCTCCTCCCTCCCCCAACAAAAGAAATAGTCATTGATTAATTTTCAAATTTGATGCAAACTACAAGCCAACAGATACAAGAATATTAGCAAACTGCAAACACATGAAACGTTTGGTAAACTGTACCAAGTCACAGAATAATAAAAATGTTAGAAACAAGAGGAACATCTTAAAAGTAGTAAGAATATAGAGGGCTGTTATACACAAAAACACACAGAAGAATAGGAACAGATTGATCATCAGTAATAATGACAATGGGATGCCAGGCTCTGTGTCATAGGCTTATAATTCCAGTAACTTGAGAGGCTGAGGCAGGAAGGATGTGAGTTCAAGGCCAGAGGCAACTTGAGCAACTTAGCAAGACCCTATCTTAAAATGAAAAATAAAAAAGGGGTCTGGTAGCACATCTCATTGGTGGAATGCTTCCTTAGCATATATAAGGTCCTGGGTTAAACCACTCAGTACTGGAGAAAAAATAGTGGTAACATATTAAAGTAATGAAAGGAAAAAAATACTTAAAGAAATATTATAAGAAAATTATAAAGATATTTTGTAACACTTGAAAGATGAAATAATTCCTCACCTATAGATACACTACAAGAAATCCTCAAAGAACTCCTTCAGGCCAAAAGAAAGTGACATGTGGTGAGATATAAATCTACACGAATGAATAAAGACTACGAGAAATCATAACTCTTTGGGTAAATACTTGATTTTAAAAAATTCAACTCAAGCAATTATTTAAACATAATACTAATGATATGCTTGCATCCATACCACCTTGGCATCTGATCCCGTCAGTTCTTGGAAGCTAAGCAGGGTTGGCCTAATTAGTCCTTGGATGAGAGACCACCTGGGAACACCAAGTACTGTAGGCGAGGGAGGAGGACCAGGCAGCGCACTCCCCAAAATCAGTGAGTCACTGAAAACTCTATAAATAGCAGAGAAATGCTGACAATAGTGCCATATATGGGACAGTGTTAGGTAGTATTTTGTCTGTTGTACATAGAGTTGCTATAAGTCAGGCACAACTCCATATTACTTAACAACAACAATAATGATGTGGAATATCACTTAGAATATGTGAAAAGTTTTAACTGTGTGAAAAAATAATATTGAGGTCAGTAGAAAATAAAGCCTACCCACACAACATTTTTATATTTGACATGAAATTAGATAGTATTACTTGTAGGTTAGACTGTGATAAGTTTAATATGTCCTTGTTGTTGTTGTTGTTGTTGTTGTTAGGTGCTGTGGAGTAAGTGTCTGACTAATAGTGGCTCTACGTACAACATGCAAAACACTATTGTCAGTGCTTCTCTGCTGTTCATAGGGTTTTCAATGGTGGATTGATTTTAGGGAGTAGGTTGCTGAATGCTTCTCCCAAGCCTACAGTATCTGGTGTTCCCAAGTGGTCTCCCATCCAAGTATTAACCAGACCTGACACTGCTTCGCCTCTGAGATCTGATGGTATCAGGCTCCACAGTGCTATGGCTACAGGCAAGTTTAATATATATGCTATAAAATATAAGGTAAACACTAAAATATAAAAAAATGCTATTGTTATTAAGTCAACAAAAAGAAAAATGGGATAAAAATTTGTACTCCACAGTCCCCCCAAAATGGCAGAAAAATAGGAACAAAGTAACAAAAACAAGTTGAGACAAACAGAAAACAAAGAGCAAATAGTAAACTTAGACCTATCCATTCCAACAACAATCATGTTAAATATTGTTGTTGTTGTTAGGTGCCGTCGAGTCGGTATCCGACTCATAACGACCCTCATAGGGTTTTCAATGGCTGAGTGCTTCAGGATTGCCTTGGGAGTGGATTGCCAGGCCCTTCTCCCAATGTTAAATATAAATAGTCCGAATTATCTATTAAAAGGCAAAGTTTATCATATTGGATGAGAAGGCAACACTGTTCCTTTTATAGAGAGCCTAAGGTAAGGAATTTAAGAAGGTTCATTGAGTTGATTATGTAGTCATTTAACAATGTATTTGAATATTAATTATTATTACTTCTCAGCCTTTTGACTAAGATCCATGCATATTAATTATCCTTTGTTACTTTAATACATATAATTTTATTTGTTAATTATGTCTCAATTAAATGGGAGAAAGCAAAGACTCAAATAGGTTAAAAGAAAGAAGATCAAAAATATATTTCATGTTGATAGTAATCAAATGAGCTGATTTGATTTTATCAGTGGCAAATAATGTGGTTTTCAAAGTAAAACAAAATAACCTGGGAAAATAATGACATTTCATAATGGCATAAAGCTAGACTCTACAGAAAGAAATACAAGTTCTAAATGCTTACTCACCCAATAACAGCATCCCAAAACATGAGTCGGGCTGGGATTTAGCTCAGTTGGTAGAGTGCTGCTTTGCAGTCTTTGAGATCCTGAGTTCAATTCCCAGCACCACTCCTGAGGCAATCCCGAAACAGCCATTGAATACCCTATGAGGGTCGCTATGAGTTGGACACAACTCGACGGCACCTAACAACAACAACAACAACAACAATAAAACATGAGTCATGAAGGCAAGGACAGCTCAACCCCTTTCTTGTGTTCCCAAGAAGTACCTTGTGCTCAGTAAAGGAAATGTTGGTAGGCAGAATGTTCACAAATTGCACTGCATGGAGTGAACTCCAAGCATAGCCCAAGAGTCCCGGTTCACATTGTATTTGGCACACACACATTTTTGGAAGTGCTTACCGATGCACATATCGATGGACCTCTGGAAACCCCCCCCCCAGCTTTGTGTATCTCAGAGCACAATGGGCCTAATGGTGTCCACCTCCTTCTGCATGAAATGGGCTGCATGAAGGAGCACTGTTCCCATGACTGGGGAGTGGATTCCTACCCATGTGAGAACTATGCATTGCAAAGACCTGAGGTGTATGCATGCTCTGCTCTGTCTGTAAGTAAATACCGCACCACTCCAGCCTGATGTGCATTTTGTCTGTTCCCAACAGCCTTGAATCATGGGGTGGCCTCTTCCCTTGGGGTACATGCCCAACTTTTGACTTCAGCCACACTTCTCATGTTACACTTATCTTATGGGATAGCTTAGCTGTCTGAAAGACATGAAACAACAACTAAAAACAATGGGCAGGAGTGGACAAACATAATCAAAGGCATAGGTAGAAAATCAGTAGCCATACAGATGACGTGAAATACTCTACCAACCAACCTACCACCAACTTGAGTAAAGTCAAACATTTTAGAACATTCAACAGTCATAGAATACACATTATTTTCAAGTGGGCACAGAATATTCCCCATGACAAAATGTTCTGGTCTATAAAACATGGCTAAATGAATTTCCAAGTTTTCAGGTCATTATCTAGCCATAGTTGTACTAAATATGTAGTAAAAAACAAAATATCTGTGTAATATTCTCAAATATTTGTTAAGTGCTACAATTTGAAGATTTTCAAACAAATAATGGGTCAAAAAATAAAGAAGAAGATGAGAAACCTCCATACATCTGTCAGTTTCCTGTACTGTGGGAGCTTGTGTGTTTCTGTGATGCTGAAAGCTGGGCTACCAGGGCTACAGATACCAGCAGAATCACCCATAGTGGACAGGTGTCAGCTGAGCTTCCAGACTAAGACAGACTAGGGAGTAGGACTTGGCAGCCCACTCCCAAAACAATTAGTACTGAAAACACAATGAATAGAAGAGAAACACTGTCAGATATAATGCCAGAAAATGAGGCCCCCATGGTGGAGGGAACTCAAAAGATGACAGGGCAAGAGTTGTCTCCTCAAAGAAGAATCTACCTAAATGACGGAAATGGACTAAAGCCCTAGGCTCGTCCATTTGCTGATGTGGTATGACTCAAAATGAGGAAGAACAAATGTAAATATCCATGAATAATTGGAATGTGGAATGTAGGTATTATGAATCTAGGAAAATTAGAAATCATCAAAAAGGAAATGGAGCACATAAACATTGACATTCTAGGCATCTGTGAGCTAAAGTGGACCGGCATGGGTCATTTTGAATGAGATAATCATATGGCCTACTATTCTGGGAATGAAAAATTAAAGAGAAATGGTGTTGCATTCACCATCAAAAATGACATCTCAAGATCTGTCTTGAAGAACAATGCTGTCAGTGATAGAATAATATCCATACAACTACAAGGAAGTCTGCCTGAAGCCATACCACTATACCACTGTGGCGTCCGATCCTGTCAGATCTCAGAAGCTAAGCAGGGTTGGGCCTGGTTAGTACTTGGATAGGAGACCACCTGGGAACACCAGGTTCTGTAGGATTGGGAGAAGGTTGTGGCAACCCACTCCCCAAAACAATCAGCCATTGAAAACCCTATAATTGCAGAGAAGCACTGACAATAGTGTTCCACCTGTTGTATGCAGAATTGCTATGATTTGGATGCTGACCCGATGCCATCTAACAACAACTAACACAAGAAAGTCCAGTTAATATAACTATTATTCAAATTTATGCACTTACCACTAAAGCCACAAATAGAGATAGGAAATTCAAGATAGAAATTAAAGAAAAATTCCAAGCTCGAGTGGCAATTGTGAAAGACTCTACGACGTGTTTTTGTTGTTTAGTTGGGTCTGACTCATAGAGACTCTCATTGGATTTTCAATGGCTGATTGTGTCGAGATTGATTCGGGAGTGGATTGCCACCTGCTTCTCCTATTTTTGCAGTGGTAGAGATCAAACCAGGGTCCTCAGAGAGTGTGGAGTAGCACTCTACTAATTGATCTAAACGTTTGAAAATTTAGATGAAGTGAAAAAATTTCATGGAAGACACGGTCCACCAAACCTCATGGGAGATAACTTAAGTACAGATAGATATAATAGACATAGTGTAATAGATAACCTGAATTTCTGTTGACGAAATTTAATTTGTACTTATAAACCTTTCCATGAAGTAAAGTGTATGACTTCTTACATACATGGTAACGATACTAATTCTGTACAAAATCTTTCAAAAATTGAAGAAAATTGAACCCCTCCCAATTCATTGTGTAAAGTTAGCATTTCCCTGATTGTAAAAATGGAACACAAAGTTGATGGTGTAAAACTGCAGACAAATAAGTCGCATGGATGTTGATATAAAAATCAATACATTATTGTTAACTTAATCCAGCAATGCATTAAAAGGATAATGCATTATGGTCATGTGGGGTTTATGCTAGAGACTAGAGTTGTTTCAACTTTCAAAATCAATCATTGTAATTTACCATATTAAAGAACAAAACAGAGAAGCCATATCTTCATCTCAGTAGAAACAGAATATTATTTGGCAAAAAGGAA
>VMDO01014943.1:0-52837 GCA_007922755.1 Pedetes capensis | reverse complement strand
AGTTGTTTCGGGAGTGGCTCGCCAGGTCCTACTCCCTAGTCTGTCTTAGTCTGGAAGCTCAGCTGAAAACCTGTCCACCTTGGGTAACCTTGCTCATGTCTAAGGTTACAGTGGCAGAGCTCTCAGCCTCATCGCAACACTCAAGCCCCCAAGGCAAACTGACAGACATGTGGGGGCTCTGATGCTAAAGTAATTAATATGAGGATGCATATATAGCATAAGAAAAAGAGAAGGAGAATAGAAAGAGGGAAGAGAGTAAAACAAGGAAGGAAGTAAATAAAAATTTAAAAAAAAACAAAAAAAACTCACGCATACACGCTCCCACCCATGTATAAAATCGCTTATAGTCAGGTGCGGTGGTATACACCTGCATTCCCAGCAGCTTGGAGGCTAAGGCAGGAGGATCGCAAGCCCAAGATCACAGGCAGCCTCCGCAACCCAGAGAGACCCTGCGTCAAAAAGTAAAAATATGGGCTGGGGGCGCAGAGCGGCGGTCCAGCACCTACAAAGCGAATAGGCGCAAGACCATGGTATCATTCCCCCATACAAAACAACAAAATCAAACAACAACAACAAAAAAGCCAAACCAAAGCAAAACAAAAACCCCAAGAAACAAACAAACAAAAAACACAAAATCAAAACAAAAACAAAACAAAACCATGTGTACACGCTCACCCACACTTATTAAACACTTCTAGTCAGGTGCGGTGGTGCAAGCCTGCAATCCTAGCGGCTTGGGGGGCGGAGACAGGAGGACCACAAGCCCGAGATCAGAGGCAGTTTGTGCAACCCAGCAAGCCCCTGTCTCAAAAAGTAAAAAATATGGGCTGGGGGCACAGCGCAGCTTTCCGCCCACTTGGGAGACCACTTGGGAGAACCAAATCCTCTTGTGGGTGGGATGGTATTCAACCCCCCCAGAAAGAGTCTGTAGTAGGTCTGCCATGCATGGCGATTGCACTCGAAACTGTTCTTATTGTGTCTAATTGTCCCGCAAGACTCTGCCAGGAAGGAGCACTCTGTCCGCATGGTGCTCAGCCTCCTCCGCAGACCTGACCTTTCTCCACAGTGCAGTGGGATGACTTAGGATCCCCTCTGGTGTGTCTGGGGTCCAGGCATGTGTGTGCCCGTATGTCTGTGGAGAGTGCATCTGCATGACTGTCCCACCACAACAGGAGAGAGGGAGCCGCGTTTCAGCTCTGGATGTGTACTGCCGGCACTGGTTTCCCACCGCCACAACAGGAGGGAGGGAGCGATTCCGTGCTGACTTACCCGAAAACTTGCAGTTTGTGTCCCGTGGGCAGGGTGACAGTGTGATGTCAAGGTTGCATGCTGTGTTGGGTCCGGCTCCTGTGGGTGTGTGGGCAAAGTCCCCTCCGAGTCTCCAGGATTCTATCCTGCCGTCTGCGTGAAAGCGAAATGGCGGAATGGCAGTCCTGCCACTGACCTTTGTGTAATTCTTCCGAAGCCAAATGCTCGATTTCAGTGTCCATCCAATTTCATCCTCTGTCTCCCAATCTAAACTATCACTGTTTCTATTTATTCAATGTGAGTTCTAAACCCCTGATCCAGGCTTCCCTTTACTCTGGGAGAGAAGGCGCGTGTTATCTGTCCGCCATCTTGATTTTTTATCCTACTCTGTTAGGATGAATTAAATAGGTTAGAAATCCCCTCAAAATGCTTCCAAAAGTGTTCTTTTTTTAAAACTTTGTTCCAATGATGAACAGAATAAACCTTACACAAAGTTGAAATGTGTAAACTGTGAACTTATGTTCTAATGTGATTCACACAGAAGATCTATTGTCATTTTCAAAAAGCATAATTCTGGACACCTCTAGCTTATTCATGCACTGAAGGTAGAAGAAAACAAAGGGCAGCATGTACTGTAAGTAAAGGGGGAAAAAAGAGGTTCATTATCACCTGGACCTGTATAGGCAGCATCAGGAATGCACCTGGATAACTTGCCTCTGTTGCGTTGTTATAACCTAATTTGGAAAGATCTAATCATTCAATTTTCTATTGCTATTTTGTTCTAAGTCTTCATAAATGGGAACTCTAATAAATAAAGATGAGAAACTAAAAGTGGTAGTTCTCAGAGTTTAGTTGTAGTCTTAAATGAAAGGCCACCACATAATTCTGTCCAAAAACAAGTGAGACTACAGAAATTTCCTTTAGCAGGAAAAGTAAGTCTTTTTATTTTTTTACTGATGATAAGCTATGGGAACAAGGAGTCTCCATTTGATTGTTAAACATCATGAATGTGGGTATCTACAAGAAAAGTAAAGGGAAATCCATGAAATGTTACATGACATAGAAGTGAAGGAATCAGCCAGCATGTCAATGTGGCAGAGAAACTGACCAAAGCAAATTTATGGGAAGAAATATTGATTAGAGACTCACAGTTAGAGGATCAGTCCATAATGGCAGCAGGGAAGGCATGGTGGCAGAAGGGCCCATGCACAGAACCTCACATCTCAGTGATCAGGAAGCAGAGAGCAGAGAGATCATGGCTCCAGATAAAAACCTCCAAAGGCTCACCCCCAGGGAGCTGCTTCTGCAAAGCTAGAATCCCACATCCCAATGTTCCATAGCCTCCACTAAAAGCACCAGCTAAAGAGAGGCACATTCAAATTTATGAACTTTTGGGAATATTTTAGATTTAAATCCATGACATTTCATCTCTGGTCCTCAAAGGTCCATGGCCATCTCACAATGAAAAATGCATTCAGTCCAATTTCAAAGGTCCCCAAAGTCTTAATTGTCTCAACAATGTTCAAAAGTGCAAATCTAAAGTCTCCACTGAGACTCAAGGTAAACTTAACTGTGAGCCACAGAAAAAAAAAAAAAAGACAGATTATTTCCAACATACAATGACACAGAATAAACATTCACACTCCAAAATGGAGGAACGAGGACACAATAAGGAAAAATCAGTCCCTAGGAAGATGTACAGTGACTTGCTGGAAAAACAAATCCCCTGACTACATGTCTTGCATCTGGCCTTTGTGATATCATCCAGCATCTAGCATCATCTGGGTTTGAACAGGCTTAGGTAGCTCTTCTCCCATGGCCCTACCATTTGTAGCACACATGGCCCTCATATGCTTACTTCACTCATTTTTCCCTCAGCAGAAATTTCATACTGATGGCATTTTCAGTATCCTGGGGTCTCCATTGCAGTTTAGGCTCCACCAAAGCTTTCTACACCAGCCCTTCATGGAGTCTCCACAGGGCATCTGACTCTGGTACATACTACCTAGTCTCACATGCTATCTTCTGCAATGTTGATGGCAACCTCCATAACCCCCTAATTCTTGCATCCTGGATACCTATAAAACCAGTGCCACATGGATGTCAGCAGGATTGCTGCTAGTTAAAGCAGTAGCCCTCTGGAACCACAGCTGCTGCTGCAGCCACTGTATTCACCAGGAAGGAAACTATGTTCCTGGGTAAACATCTTAAAAAAGATCATCCTGGAGGCATTTACTTTTTTCAAATGGGTTTTCTATTTCACATCTGAGAGCCTTAGATGAAAGTAGTCTGCCCAACTCCTTCTGTGGACCAAGGGTATTTCTTCTATTCCCTTTGGTAGAACTTATCTCTTCAGTAATTATGGCCTCCTTGCCCAAACTGCCCTTGCCCACAGTAGCATTAGACAAGCTACAGCTTTTTTTCTCCTTAAAAGGAACATTTTCAAAAAATTTTTTCCATTCTGTCATTTTTCTGTATTTTTCTTCACAAATTTGAATGAAAGAAGTAAGCAGCAATGTTCCCTATATTTTGCTGCCATTGTGATCTTTCCTCTATCTGGTTGGTTAGTCCATTACTTTAAAATTCAGCCTCACTCAAGATTTTAGGACAAGGGAACATCAAATAAAGGCTCTTCACTAGAAAATAACACACAAGGCGTCAAATCCAATGTTCAGCAGAGTTCTCATTTTCTTCTGAAACCTTCTGAGCTTTGTCCACATTTCTATGGGAGGCATATTCTAACTGTTCTCCCTCACACCAAAACCACCCTTCAATGTCTTCTTATAGCATTCTGTGTCTTCTCTCACTCACATCTCCAAACTCTTCTACACTCCAGTGCCTTTTGAACCACATGGTCAGGTTTCTGCACAGCAATGACCCCACTGCTGGAACCAATTTTCTCTATTTTTCAGCCAGTGCATTAGTGTGGCTGAGAAATTGACAAAACAAACAAATAAACAAACAACAACAACAAAAAATCTCATGGGAGGAAATATTTGTTGGGGACTCATGGTTAGAGGATCAGTCCATAATGTTGGAGTCCAGCTGTGGTGGTGGCAGGGCCCATGGCAGAGAACCTCATAGTTTCATTAGAAGGAAGCAAAGAGCAGAGAGAACAGAACTGGGGCTCCCGGTTAAAACCTTCAAAGATCTGGCCCCAGAAATCTGCAAAGCTAAAATCCCACTTACAAAAGTTTCATAGCTCCCACAAAACAGCACCACTGGCTGGGGAGCCAATGTTCAAACATATAAAGTGGAGAATATTTTAGATTTAAGCCATGACAGGGACATTGCTCCAATCTGTGAGTCAGGATAAAGAATTAAAAAGAAAACTACAACAGAATCTACAGCTAAGATAAGGCCAGCTAAAAACAGAATATGTCAGTGCTTGGATTGCTGGGATACATTTTAGGAATTAAGGCAGGAAGTTAAATGGATGTTTTCCTACATTGTTGTAATGTAAAGTCTTCTGTTACACTTAAAAATCTTCAGAGGATTCAATCTTATTCATTGTTGATTGTTGTTTGGTGCCCCTGATTCCTGTCCGACTCATAACAACCTTCATAGGGTTTTCATGGCTCATTGTTTTGGGATTGGCTCAGGAGTGGATTGCCACTTCCAGCTCCCATAATATTATTCATTAAATTTTTCTTTAAATTTATGATTTTGTGTAAATCATGAAAGAAACCTTAGTGTGGCTATGAGATTTCATGTAAGACAGTCAGGATTCTAATACACGGAACACATAAGGAAATTGTCCTAGGAATTTAAGATTATTTTGGAGTGGGACAGTGACTTCCATAGGTTATTAAGTGGGGGAAATGCAGTTGGTAAAGATAGTAGTCAGATCATCTCACCCTGTTGCTTAAGCTTATATTTTGGACTTAGAACAAAAGACTCATATCTTACTATTCAACAAAAGGCCCTAAATCCCTTCAGACATGATAGTTTTCTATCTTCTGCCTAAATTTCTTTTTCATTATTTAGATGTTAATGCAGTTCCATCATGAAGCCTTCTTCAATCTCTCATCTTATGTAATTCTCCATATTGTCTATTGGATCACTGTTAAATTCTGTATGGATCTCTTTGTTTCCTAAGAATTATCATGTCTGTATGTGTGTTTTTGTTTTTCCCTCACCAAAAGCAAATAACCTTCCCACCTCTACACTCAAGGGCCAGAACTCTGCTGGGTGCACAGTAAGACCAACATGTTGATACTTGTAGAATTAATGATTTCTTCACTTATCTCATGGTGAACAGGGCCACTCAGGCTGACATACATTGTTTATACTCACTAGTCACTTTTATGATTCTACTAACACTTGATGGGCTGTGTAGTCTACAGTAGAAATAAGAAATTAGATCTACAAAGGAGGACATGGAGAGGTGAAGGGTATTAAGAAGAAAATGAGACTTGAGATTTCCAAACAATGCAGAAGATCAGTTACTATGCAGTGGTGTCCAGAACTAAGAAAAGAGGGAGAAGCAGTGTTTTGTCCCTCCACACCCAGTACATTAAAATTTTATGAACAATATATTAAACTTTGTGAAAAATCACAGTAATTTGATAATTTCAACATATGTTACAACTGTAATATTTTATCAGGTACCATTTCATCTTTCACTTGTGATTAATAAAAAAAGGAAATGTGAGGATTTTAGAAAAATTAAGTATCACAGAACTCAGATGTTCATTTTATAACTGAGGGCAATAAAGTCTAAAAGATTAATGATTGGCCACAGATAGTCAATGGCAAAACTTTGTTTAATTTTACATTACATCATCTGAAGAGTAGTCCCATGATTTTCTGACAAAAATCAGGTTCTCCCAAACCCAAGCTCTATAGAATCGGGTTCTCTATTATTCTCCAAATTTAGCATTCACTCTCCTCCCAATTTTGTGCATTTATTTGTATTTGAGGGACCTAGGACCTCAAATCAGAGAGGTAGATAGCTTCAGAGTAGGGGTGGAAATGAACAGGGAAACATCTATTGGCAGGGGAAGAGGAGAAAGTATTCGTACATGTAGGCATGCATCCATTATTGGGTAGTGTTGGCACAAGCTCTCCATGTTATAAGCAGGGCTATTTCATTGCTGACAAGGGTGAAGTAAACATTTCCACTTCATCCTTCATTCTTAAGAATAATTCATGTTGAAGGCCTGGTTCACTTTCCAAATTCTCCATTAGTATCTTTGTTGGAAAATGACTTCACTTTTTAAAAACTTTCATTTTTTTAAATCTCCTTTTCTAAGTATGAACAACAAAAATACTTTCCTCACAGTGTCACTGGAAACATTATGCATATGAACATATGACAAATCCTTAGCACAGTATCTGAAGATAGAGTTGGGCAATCTAGGGAAGGTGTTCTGGTGGAGGAGGCACTACGTACATATCACCTTGGACCTAAATACTCAAAAGCCTCTGTGTTCCCCACCCATCACCAAACCTTGTTTGTCTGAAAGGGGCTGGGATTTAGCTCAGTTGGTAGAGCGCTGCTCTGCAGTCTCTGAGGTCCCGAGTTCAATTCCCAGCACCGCAAAAATGGGAGAAGGACGGCAATCCACTCCCAAGGCAATCCCGAAACAGTCTGCCATTGAAAACCCTATGAGGGTCGCTATGAGTCAGATACGGACTCGACGGCACCTAACAACAACAACAACAATACTTGAAAGGAGCATATCAAAGTAAATAAGAACAAAGGATTGGCTTGTTAGTGGTAAACTTCTAGTACTAGCAACAGGTTCAAGAGATGTGTGTGTGTGTGCGTGTGTGTGTGTGTGTGCATGTGTGTGTGTGTGTGCATGTGTGTGTGTGTGTGCGTGTGCGCGCGCGTGTGTGTGTGCATGTTTTCCTTTAGGATGGTATGACTCAACTTCTATCTAATACTCAAAGCGAGTTCTAGCAACATTACCCATCTGTAAGTTCAGTTTTGTCTTTTCTACTGGAAAATATCAACAAGGTTAGTGTTAATGAAGAGAAGGGAAGCAATATATTCTTATGTGCTCTTTGGAATCTACAGGAAATGAGAAGAATGAAAGAAAAAAAGGAAGGTAGAAATAAATAAGGAAAGAGGGAAGGAAGGAACAAGGAAGGAAATGAAAGGAACAGGTAAAACAAAGCAAAAGGAAGAAAGAAAGAATGAAAGAAGAAAAAGAAAGGAAGAAAGGAAGAAAAGAAAGAAAGAAGGAAAATAGAAAGAATGAAGGAAGAAAAGAAATGGAAAGAAAAGGATATCCCAGCAGTAATGAAAAAGAGGCAATTATTTACCTCTCAGGCATTTACTTATGTCCATCAGTTCAGATTTCCATATATCATCCATTCATTCAACATGCATGCACTGGTAGTGTAATGTTTCTGATTCTGCTCTAGGCTGAAAGGACAGAGACCAAAACAAGATGCAGTTTTCTTTCAATGGAGACGTTTAGCGTTGGTGGACAAAGCCTTAGTCAACTTCTTCTGCAGAAGGAACCATCTCCCTCTGAGAAAGCAAGAAGTAGTTTAAGAATTTGAGCTAGACTGGGTTTAGACAAAGACCAAATGCCTCTCAGAGACTAAGAAGTGGGTTTAGGTCCCTAGCTTTCATGCACTTTGTGCTGCTGATTTGTGTTCAACTTGAGGTTATTACTATTTCTTGCCTACATGTGGGGCTAGCCTGCAGCTGTAACACTGTAGCATCGGCTCTTGTCAGATCTTGTAAGCAAAACAGGGTCAGGACTGGTTAGTAGTTGGATGGGAGACTGCCAAAAACAGATGCAGCACTGGAGGTGCTAACATGTTGAATGCCAAAAGATTCACAGGGAGCTACCTGGCCAACTGACTGGAAGAGATCCATTTTTGTGCCTATTCCCAAGAAAGGGGATCCAACTGAATGTAGAAATTTTTGAAGGATATCATTAATATCACATGCAAGCAAAATTTTAATAAAGATCATTCAAAAGTGAATGAACCAGTATATATACAGGGAACTGCCAGAAAATTAAGCGGGATTCAGGAGAGGATGGGGAATCTGGGACATCATTGCTGATGTCAGACAGACACTAGCCGAAAGCAGAGAATATAAAAAAATAAAATCTATATTTTATTGACTATGCAAAAGCATTTGACTATGTGGATCATAACAAAGTATGGATAACACTGTGAAGTATAGAATATAAAGCACCTAATTGTATTCATGAGGAATCTGTACATGAACCAGGAGGTAGTCATTCCAACAGAGCAAAGAAATAATGCTTGGTTTAAAGTCAAGAAAAGTGTGCATCAGGGCTGCAACTTTTCAGCCTATATCTTCAATTTCTATGTTGAGCAAATAATCCAAGCAGCTGGACTTTATGAAGAAGAATGTGGCATCAGGCTTGGAGGGAGACTCACTAACAACCTGCATTATGCAGATGACACAACTCTGCTGAAAGTGAAGAAGATTTGAAACATTTACTAATGAAGATCAAAGAACACAGCCTTCAGAATGGATTGCAACTCAACAGCAACAAAACAAAAATTCTTACAACTGGGTTAGTGTGCAACTTCACAATAAATGGAGAAAAGATTGAGGTTGCCCAAGATTTTGCTTTACTTGGTTCCACAATCAACACACATGGAAGCAGCAGCCAAGATATCAAAAGATGCATTGCTTTGGGACAAAATGTGGCAAAAGATCTCTTGAAAGTGTTGAAAAGTAAAGATGTCACATTGAAGACAAAGGTGCACCTGATTCATGGATGTCACATTGAAGACAAAGGTGCACCTGATTCATGCCATGATATTTTCAGTAGGATCATATGGTTGTGAAAGCTGGATATTGAACAAGGGAGACAGGAGAACAACTGATGCTTTTGAATCATGGTGCTGAAGACCAATATTGAGTATACCATGGACTGCCAGAAGAACCAACAGATCTGTCCTAGAAGAAGTGCAACCAGAGTGCTCCTCGGAAGCAAGGATGTCTAGACTACGTCTGACGTATTTTGGACATGTTGTCAGGAGGGACCAATCCCTGAAGAATGACATCATGTTTGGGAAAGTGGCAGGTCAATGACAAAAGGAAAATACCTCTACCAGGTGGATTGACACAGTGTCTGCAACAATGGACTTAAACATAAATAAGATCATGTGTCTGGCACAGAATCAAGGAGCATTTTGTTCTGCTGTACCTAGAGTCGCTATGAATTGGACCCGACTTGCCAGCACCTAACAACAACATGTAGGGCTTGAGAGATCAGCTGGCTCTCTCTTTGCATATTTTGGTTCTTCATTGTGTACTCTACAGGCCACTTGCAAGGTTTTCTGTTCACATCTTCTCAATTTTTAGAACATGTCTTCTCGATTCAAAAGTGTAGAGCACCGAGGTCTTAGTGGTCATCCATATCCTAAGAGATTCTGGTGCTGGGCATGTAATTCCTCTTGTTGCTCCCAGAGTCTGGTAAAGGTGATTATCAAATAACAGAACATTCCTCTTCTACTTTCTTTATTAAAACAGCTACAAAAAAAAAAAAAAGCTCGTTCCTATAGAAGATTTGACTTGTAGCAAAACTAGCATTTTCCATCCAAGAAAGAAATAGTACTGATTGCTCTGAAACTGTGCTTTGCAGGGTATGGGTGGGAAATGAAGTTCGGAGGAAGGATTAAGTTGAAGTTTACTCTATTACACTGTCTCTTCCCACTCCTGTTGGCGTCTGCATTGCTCAGTTTCCCATCTTCATTTATTCATAGATTCATTCAAAAATTTTGCTGTGTAAGATACATCTATAAACCAGAGAAATATAATGAAACAGTCAGAGTAAAAGTATGTGAAAAAGAAGCAGTTTAGAAACAAAGAAAAAGTCTCACAGCCTATTGAATCAGAGGAAGCATTCCCAAAGAGTCTTAAGGAAAACCAGAATACAGTGATACTGGGTATTATCTGGACATCTGCTATAAAAAATAGCAGCATCAGACACCTTTAGGGGAAACAGAAAAGATCTTCTAAGTACAGGAGAACAATGAAGTATGCCACCCTTCGAGCAGAGAAGAAAACAGCAATTGCTTAACATAGATGTCAGAGACAATTGTGAGGATACAACCCTAAAATCTCCTAGGATGAACTGAAAGGAACGTGACAGGCCACAGAATAGGGTGCAGTGAGGGAAAAGATGTTTCGGGAAAGCCAGTTCCCTAGAAACAATGAGGCTGACACCAGGGGAGCTGAAATGATCTGCTAGTGGTCTGGGAATAAGTGACCAGTCTCCAAATGGATCCTAGAACTTTCAGTCTCCAAGGCCTCCTGATCTTTCTTGGCTTGTTTATAGGCAAGCACTCTGCTCCCAAGTGGCACCAAAAGTTCCTTTTTTATTTTTTATTTTGAGACATGATCTTGCTAAATTGCTTAGTGGGCCTCTGGCCTTGAACTCACAATCCTCCTGTCTCAGCCTCTCAGGTTGCTCGGATTACAGGCCTGTGTCA
The DNA here is from genome assembly GCA_007922755.1 of Pedetes capensis. Taxonomy (NCBI): domain Eukaryota; kingdom Metazoa; phylum Chordata; class Mammalia; order Rodentia; family Pedetidae; genus Pedetes; species Pedetes capensis. The sequence goes on along the minus strand of VMDO01014943.1, from coordinate 42,148 downwards.
TGGAACTCAGCTAGCTTTCTTTTTTGTTTATTGTTAGGTACCATCCAGCCTGTGTCCGACTCAGAGACCCTATGTGTAACAAATGAAACAGTAGTGTGAGTACTTCTCTGCTATTCATAGGGTTTTAAATGGCTGACTGTTTTTTGGGAGTGGGTTGTCAGGCCTTTCTCCCAATGCTATAGTATCTGGTATCCCCACGTGGTCTCCCATCCACGTACTAACCAGGCCCAAATCTGCTTAGATCTGATGGGATCAGTCACACAGTGCTACAACTGCAGGCTTCTTTTTTGTTTAGAGTCTCCCAGTAATTTACTTTGGCCTCTGCACTGATGATAGGATTGTGATTTCTACCACTGTCCTTTTATTGGATACTTCCAGAACCAATTTGTTACTTTTTTCTTTCTACCTTTGTAAATAAGATGTTTTTTGTTTTTGACTGAAGCCAAAAGTATATCCTTTTAGATAACATTTTCCACTAAGACTGTATGGTGCATTGTTAGGCAGTTATATTTTATTATTGTTCTTGTGTGCAACATCTTTCATTTATGAAGCAATCTCAATGAAACAGCAATGAAGATTCCTCTGGGCAATAATTTATTGTCAAGATAAGGCAATACAACTTTATTTCTCTTAGCTGAGCAGACACAGTATTTAAACATGCCTCCATTTGGTCTCTCACTTTTAATATTTAATTCAGTTTGAATTAACACTAAACTCTCTTCTCCATCATATGTTTAGCAAGACCAAAAAGATTCCATTGTTTCCCATCCTCCACAAGTCAATAATATCTAAAGCAACTCTTTCCTTCTCTTTGCAGATTCTATCTGGGGTTTAGGTCTGTTGGTAGAGTGCCTCTCTGCTCTCTCTGAGGCCCTGAGTTTGATCCTCAGCACCACAGAAACAGGAGAAGGATCTGGCAACCCACTCTTGAAACAATCCCAAAGCAATCAGTCATTGAAAACCCTATGAATAGCAGAGAAGCAGGTACTGCACAGTGTCAGGGAGTGTTTTGTTCTGTCATACATAGTGTCGCTATGAATTGGATCTGACTCAGTGCCACCTAAAAACAACAGCCCATTCCACCAGTAATAAATCTCTTCAGATTTTCAAACATAAGCATATAATAGGAGACTTTCTAAGATCTTTTCAATAAGAACTAATCTTACTCACAATTTCATCAAGTTGAAATGCATATAAAGTATTGCTACTGGGCATGGAGGTTGATACAAAGTGCAAAATGAAAATTATACCCACCTCTCATTGCTGTCTGTTTTCCCTTGGTATATGCTATGCATGTTTATTCATTTTCTCAAGACAAAAAATCAACCCATACAGTTATAAATGGGGGAGGTCATGAAAGGGGGTGGAAACTCAACTACTCACAAGAGTATGTGGCTGCCACTCCTTCCTGTAACTGAAATCTCTTGAATCACAAGAAAATAATACCTGCAGAAATCTATCACGCATATGAGCAAAGATGAAATGTCTCAGTTTACAGACAGATTTATGATTTTTATGTTAATAGATTCTTCCAATGTGGATTTCTTTCTTTCTTTCTTCTTAACTAAGCCTACATTCTTGGAGTAATTTTTAAATGCTGATGAAGATACCAGAGGGAAATTATAGGTATATTATTTAAAAGGAAGATTAAAAAGTCAACAATGTAAAATTCTTGATGTTCTGATTATTCTAGAGATAAAAGCATAGTTTGCTACAGAGTTGATAACAGTAATGAAATTCTTACACATAGGCTGCCCTGACATCTAGAGATGTGTTGAATTTAAGATAATTGAAAAAATATAATGAACATGACATTTTAAAATTTTCAGTGCTAAGAACCTTTGAGTTACTCTGTGGAATAATTAAGGATTCCAAAAAGCCCAAGAGAACGTGCATAGAGTTGACATATTTTATTGATTTATTGTGAGCTTAAACACATCAGGTCTGTGAGCTTTAGGCTTCCGATCTGTTAAGTGGAGATAACAATATCTCCCTCTGCTACCTCTCAGAGTCTTTATGCTGATCAATTGGGATTATATTTGTTAAATTACATGGCATACTATGCACGCCTTTCAATGTCAGGTAGGAGTTTGTGTAAAGAATAAGCAATGTCAATCTTTAAGAAGGAATCATAGAATCCATGACATTTAACAACTAAGTAGAACTATAGAGTTGTGAGAAGGAAGGATAAGTTTGAAGTTTCTTAGATCAAATAGCAGGTGGATGATGATTGACTAGTGCCATTTCTCAACATTGAGAATGGAGGCGAAATACAAGTTTTGGAGCAAGTTAGGATCACAGTTGCATATTCACTATATTCACTATATATATTATATTATATATATATATATATTAATATATATATATATATATATATATATATATATATATATATATTCACTATATATTTTGAGGTATAGAGGACAAGTGGAAATATCTAGCAGAAAAATGGAAGTGAGAGTCTGATGCTTATAGAACATGTTAAGCCAGAGGCACAGTCATGAGTTTAAAAGTGATGGAGACAACAATTTATGAAATGAAAAAGGGAGATAATGTACAACATTGGCTCTCTGTGTCAGCTGCACATCTGAATAAACTATAAAGTTATTTGAGTTTCAGAAATATCAGTATGTATTAATTTTCCTGTCCAATATTTCCTCCTACACTGTGGAATCTTTCCCATTTAATTAGTTGGCCTTTCTGTGATCATTACTTCAAGAAAAAGATTTGAGGCATGAACCAGTTAGAGAAGCCTGCTGTTTCTGGATTTTGAAATTCTTGATCAAATGGCCCCTGAGAGGATGAGAAAGTCACAAGGAGATGAGAAGAATAAGAGCACAATCACTTTTCCCATTACATCAAGTTTCTCTGGATTTAAGAAGGAAATGCTGACAGGCACAGCCTTGGCTGTAACGGATGTGTAGACAGAAAGGACATTAGGAGTGCATCTCAGCACCATCTTGTGGGGTGGAGGTATAAGTGCAATTCTACATACCAGGAATGCACAGGGATCTCCACAAGTCATCAGAGCCAAGGATACTTGCCAGCTGACACAGGGAAGTTGCCACAGCATCTCAAGGACCAAAGACTAAGCCCTGAAGAGTTAATACACGTCTTATTAGATGTCAGCACAGTTCTAGGTAAATTCCTTAAACCTGGATTAAATCTCAGTATAAAAAGAAAGAGCCCCAAATTGCCTGAGATTAAATCATTTCACCATAATGGAATAATGGGAGAAGGACCTGGCAATCCACTCCCAAGGCAATCCCGAAACAAACTGCCATTGAAAACCCTATGAGGGTCGCTATGAGTCGGATACCGACTTGACAGCACCTAACAACAACAACAATAATGGAATAAGAAGACCAACATCGAAACTACATGCAGTTAGTGAGAAATCAAAGTCTGGACATCACCAGTGTGATATTTTTCATGTTGTTGTTGTTAAGTGCCGTGAAGTTGGTGTCCAACTCTTAGCGACCCTATATACAGCAGGCGAAATATTACTGTCAGTGCTTCTCTGTTGTTCATATGGCTGATTTTTTTTGAGTGGGGGTGGGCTGCTGAGTCCTTCTCCCAAGCCTACAGCACCTGGTAATCCCAGGTGGTCTCTCATCCGAGTACTAAATAGGCCTGACCCTAGTTAGCTTCCAAGATCTGACAGGATTGGTCGACACAATGTTACAGCTGCAGGCTTATTTTTAACTTTAGATTCAATTAATCAAAATCTAAAGAGATGAGCATGAGATATTCTTCATTCAAAACAAACACAATTCACACATATTTAGATGTAAAATTGCAAAAAGAACCTTGGCCAGAGCACATACCTGTAACCCCAGCACTTGGGAGGTAGAGGTAGGAGGATGGTGAGTTTGAGGCCAGCCTGGGCTTCATAGGGAAACTATATCTCAGAAAACACACACACACACACACACACACACACACACACACACACACACACACAGAACTTTGTTAAATACTTATGATTAAGATGTGTAGGAGAAAATACAATATGAAATATATTGAACAGGGTTCAGAAAGGAAAGACCAAGAAATCTCAGTACCTGGGAAGACAGACAAGAGCAGCAGGGCAGACTGTGGAGAGAGCATCCAGAAGACCAGATGCTATGCAATGTGAGAAGGTCCTGTAAACACAGTGCTTGACTCTTCTGGGCACTTAAGTGGGTCAGAAAAGGGAATAGATAACTCAAGAAAAAACACGACTAAAGAAAGAAGACTTTGTTCTTTTGTTGTTGTTTTAAAATTTTTAATTTTAGACTGGCAGGGACCTTTAGCTTGTATTTGACCTTGTGAAACAGTCTAATAGTAATTTAGAGGTTTAGAAATGAGGGTATAGTTAATACATTATTAAATACCTACCATGAGTTTATGTAATATAAACCTTGTGCTTAGAATCACTTAAAATATTTTGCAAGTGTAAACTTACATAACCTGTGTAGAAAATGTACAGAGTAAACACTGCCATCCTAACATTCTTAAGTGAAAACACACACACACACACACACACACACAAACACACACAAACACACAGAGTGAACTTAGCTGGAGAGACTCCTATGTGACATACCTATGTCACATAACTAGGAAGAACCTGAGATGGGCTTTGAGTTTTCACATTCTGAATCTCAAGGTGATACTTGTAATTATTTGGACTATGGGTCCCAAAATTTGTGCTTAGATGCCCCTGAAAAGCTGGATCAAAGTCATATGACCACTGTGGGGTATTTTTAACTTTTGAGAGTGGTACTTGAGATCTGGCCTGCAGCTGAAGCCCTGTGGCATCCGATCCCGTCAGATCTTGGAAGCTAAGCAGGGTTGGGCCTGGTTAGTACCTGGATGGGAGACCGCCTGGGAAGACCAGAAGCTGTAGGCTTGGGAGAAGGACCTGGCAACCCCCTCCCAAAAATCAATCTGCCATTGAAAACCCTATGAACAGCAGAAAAGCACTGACAATAGTGTTTTCCCTGTTGTACAGAGGGTCGCTATGAGTCAGATACCGACTCGACAGCACCTAACAACAACAACAACTTGAGATCTGTACAGCACCATCTGAACTGCTTGCCAAAGTAGGGTATGTTTTCCACCTTACACTGGTCTGTAATCCTGTTGATGAGAGGATGTATTCTCAGTATCTGTCATAATAAAAACACAAGGATCATGTGAAAATCATTTTAAAATGGAATGTAAGATTGGTGGCATCCAGTTGGATTCTAAGGTTTCAGAATGTATGAAGTGCATGACAGGTATTCCTATTCTATTATCAACCAATGTAAAGAATATAATTTCAATTTCATATTAAATCATTTTTCTAGCAGATACAAAGTTACTATGGCTTAATATTTCCATTTTAATATAGTAATTATATTAATATATTAATATTAATGGCATAATAAATGGAACTATTAGGTAGTTTGGTCAAGGGGTCAATGAAAGAGTTACCAAGGACTCTTTTGGTCAAGGAGTCAATGAAAGAGTTACTGAGACCCTACCAGCACTGTGAAGTAAAATAGTTTAGAAATGTCTGCCATATGCTGAGAAAGGGAAGGGAGAAAATTCCAAGATTAAGAACTCAAACTTGGAATACAGAAAAATATGCCTTCTAATAAAGAAGAGAGAAATTACAATAATTTTTTGCATTGGGCCAGGATGCACTCAGGGAGCAGGAAGTAAGGATGCCTATTGAACACCAATGGGTAGGATTAAGCTAAAGGGCTGATAGTCTGAAACAAGTCTCTAGGTGGGAGGGCATAAAGAATCTCTCTACCCTATTATACAACTAAGCACATACTAGAAGTTCAATATTTCTACTGTCAAACCACTCTGGCATCCATTCCCATCTGACCTCAGAAACTAAACAGGGTCAAGCCTGGTTAGAACATGGATGGGAGTCAAGCCAGGCCAGGTGCTGTAGTCTTGGGAGAAGGATGTAGCAGCCCACTTTGAAAATAATTAGCCATCAAAACCCCTATGAATTTAGGGGAGGGTCCATATGAGTCGGACCCGACTCAATGACACCTAACAACAACAATAAGATGTTCAGGAAATTCTTATTTATTGGTTTAATTTTACGCCAATTATTGTCTTTGGATAAAGGCATTTCATTGGAACTTTTGGAAAAATATGTAAGAGAGGAAAATAAAATTATGATTTTGCTGCTCATCATATCTGATATGTACTATTTTTAGTTCCATATGAGTTGTATGTTTTTGCATAAATTAACACACATACACTTACTCTGTTCAAACCAATAAGCAAGAAGAAACTGAATCCTCTGAGGAAGTTGCATGCTGGCCCTTTTAAGAGGCACATACAATGGCTGAGCTAAAGTGTACTTGGTAAATATATATTTTTAAACTTGTTTTAATTTGGCAGCTCTGTAAAAATACCCTTTGACATTCTCCTCACCCAACCTCTCTCTGAGACTATCAGTAACCTGACAAGGTGCAGACTTCTTCCTCCAATTGGTCTACTTTGAAGTTTTAGAAATGCCAGTGAGAATTAGAAGCAGAAACCAAAAATAGTTATTCAACCTAAAGGATACCCAGTATTCAGAAGAGATTATATGAGGATGCTGCAGATAAAATGTCTTAGGCTTTGAAGTAGGATTAAGGCTCATTTTAACAAGTACTTTATCCAACTAGCTTGGTCACATACCTTTCTTGGCTCTTCAAGGTTTTCCCAACATTTCTGTATTTCCTTTATAATACAGTCTGTATTATTTAGTATTTAAAACATTCAAAAATTTGCTTATTATTCCAACTTTTGGAGTTGGGAAAACAGAGAAATGTTGAGTTCATAATCATGCATATTTGATGAATGGATGTGGAAGCTACAGTGAGTTAACATCCTTGCACCTCATATTATTTATGATTACAAAGAATATAGGAGGATTTCTTCTTTCTGGAAGATGGCTTAAAAACACATTCTCTGGTGTGAATATGGTTTACTCTCCAAAGGTCATGTGATTGAAATTTGATCTCTTGTTTGCCCTGTGTAAAGTAATTAGGTTACGGGGGCTTTGCTCTTATGAATGGATTAATGTTGGTCTTAGAGAGTGGATTGGGACCCATAAGGGTGAGTTAGCTCTCACCTGAGTGGATTGCTATATGATGAGGCCACCCTATGTGTTTGACTCCTTCTGTATTATGTCTGGTTCCATTTCATTTCCTTCACTATTTTGTAACATAGCCAAGAGGACTCCCACCAAGACATTAGCATCATGCTCATTAAACCCTCCAGCTATCATAATAATTTGTTCAATAAACCCCTTCTACTTCATAAAGTACCCAACCTCAGGTATTTTGTTATAGCAACACAAATCAAACTAATTCAATATGTTACTTGATTCATCATGGTTAATATAAAAAACAGTCTGGACTATACATTTAAAGAAACCAATATAAGAAGACTAAAATGTGAAGAAAAGAAGCCAGGCAAGCTAGAGATTTCAGGACAGGAGGAACAGGACAGCATTGAATCTCCTGAGTTTTCTTCTTGCTTTACAGATCCTACACACCCTCACTAGTCATACAACTGTAGCTGAGTAGAAAGCCTGGATTCAGTTCTTACCAGATTACAATGAAACATCCCAAAATGCTTTGTTGTGGTTCCAGACAACATTAGAAAGCAAGAGTTTCCATCACAGCTATGTAGGGACATATCCCTTCCTTTTTAATATTAATGGAGACCATGTGGGTATTCTGGATTTCCACCCACATTGAGCTGTAACAAAACAATTCTCTCCCTCCGTGTTTGGGTGGCATTTTAGAAGACCTACCAGAGAGTCATGATTTTTACATAGGTCCATGGAAAGGAAGTCAACATTCATATTGTCAATTAAGGCCACATGGGAACAAAGTAACAGAGCACTTTGGACTCTCTCAGTGGTTGGTATCTATGGTGGTTTTCTTGGGAGTTAGAAATCCCATTCCCACCCAGAAGTGTGTCTTCAGGTGTCACTGGAGGCTTAGTGAAGAACTGGACTTCTAGCCCCATCTGGCAATACCAAGGCAGCATCCTGCCGGTGGAGCATAAGGAAAGTCCAGCGAAGATATAGGCATTAAATACAATCCAGAATCTCATATAACACTACACTTCCAGATTCCAAATGAAAATCACTTATCATGGCAAGAACTAGCAAAATCTCAATTTGAATAAAATGGACAATCAACAGATACTCACTCAGTTTCCTATCACTGATGCAATGAGTTATCACCAACTTAGGCCCTTAAATGATATTACCGTCTTACAAAATTATGGAGGTCAGAAGTTCAAAATGGCCCTTGCTAGGCTAACAACAAAATGGTGACTGGGCTACATTCTTTATAAAGGCTCTAGGAAAGGACTTGTCTTTCCTTTTTCCAGCTTCTAGAAGTTGCCTGCATTCCTTGACTTCTATTCCTTTCCCATATTCAAAGCTAGCAAAGGCCATTTACATCTTTCTCATGATTCATCTCTCTGACATTCACTCTTCCTTTGCCTCCTTTTTCTACTTACAAAGGTTATGGTGATTGCCGGGGAGCCTCCCAGACCAGCTGAGGGCAATCTTCTCATCTCATGATCAGCAGGATAAGAAACTTAATTCCACCTGTAACCTTAATTCTCTTTGCAATGTAAATTAACATGTTCACAAGTCCTGGGGATTACAACAAGGGTGTTTTATAGGGAGATTCTTTTGCACACTGAAAGGAAAGACATAGAGTATAAGAAATATTTTTAAGTTCTCAAGATTATTTTCCTTAGTCCTCAATACCTTTGCTGAACTGATAATTAATTGGAAGTTCTACGGAGTTTTTATTTCCATAATTCAGAACAAGAAGCTCATCCCATGTTCCTTTTCTTGCAAGGAACTCAGTGGGCTTCTTTCCCCAATGATGTTATCTGCCTTAAGTATGAGGCAAAAGTATCAATGAGCACAGAAAAAACAGATTTTTCCTAAACATATTTGCCTAAACACCAGTAATGATTGTAAATCCGTAGATCAGCTTTTCATCAAAAGCAAAATTGTTCCTTTTTTCCTGAATACTTTGGAAAAAAGATAAGGTCTCATATTGTGAATATGGAAACGGTAATGCAGCATAAAGAGGAAAAGCCTCTATGTGTCACTTGAAGTGACAATGTCTGCATGGGATGGTACACACCCACACCCCCCCATACACATCCTAGAGAAACCATTTAAAAAACTATATAAAGACATGTACAAAAATAGAAAACTATACCTAAATAAAATGGAATTCTATAACCTGTTAAGTAATTCACAGGGAGACAAGAAAAGTAATAGAGAAGAAAAATGGAAAGAAGAGAGAAACAGAAAACAAACATAATGACAAACTGATGTACTAATATATTAAATGCTGATATTTATATTAAATGTAAGTAGTCTCAACACACCAATAAAAATACAGCAATAGGCCACATGGATTAAAACACAGAGCATTACAAAATTATATGCACTAAACAACAGAGATGTAACATGTAGAACAGCAAATGATGGAGCTGAAAGGAAAACCTTATGAATTCACAATTACAATCTGGGAGTTAAATCCCCTTTCTGAATTATGGATGCAAGAAATAAACAGAAAATCAGTGCATATACCAGAACACATTGAACCAACAGAAACTAATTAACATTTATAGGATGATTCACCCCAAAACTCCAGAACACACATTTTTTCAAGCACTCACTGAGCATAAACTAGATAGACCATATTCTGAGCCATAAAATAACCTTGACAAATTTAAGGACATTGGTATCATACAGTATGTTCTCTGACAACAGAGGGATCAAATTTGCAATCCACAAGAGTGTAAAAGAAAATATCAATAAGAGAATATGTAAGCAGTTAGAAACCAATGTTTAAATAAATTAATTCATACGTCAAAAAAGATGTCTCAAGGAAACAAAAGTATACATTGAACAGATCCAACATGAAAAAATTATCAACATTTGTAAGACACAGCTAAAGTAATACATAGAAGGAAATTCATAATACTATATGCTTATATTAGAGACCTGAAATATAACCAATAAATAACAGCTAAGTAACTGGCTATAACTCTGTGTTCAACATTGAGAAGCTAGACACAAATGAAGAGAAAAAAATAAATCAAACCAAGCATAAGAATGCAAATAATTTGGAAAAAAGAACAGAAAAAATTATTGAAACTGGAAGTGATTAGAAAAAGTCAATTAAAAAACTAGTGCACATCTGTAGTCCCAGCACTCAGGAGTCTGAGACAGTAGGATCATGAGTTCAAGGGCAGGCTGAGCTATAGAGTGAGACCCTTCGCCCCTGCAATAAAAGCAGCTAATTGCTAGAAAGTGTCAATTAAATCACCAAACACATAGCAGGACTGACACAGAAAAAAAGTTGATAGAAATTACCTATAAAAAGAATAAAAGAGTGCCTGGCACTGTGGTGCACACCTATAATCCCAGCAACTCAGGAGGCTAAGGCAGGAGGATCATAGGTTCAGAAACAGAGGCACCCTGTGCAAGGAAGGAAGGAGCGATAAGGAAGGAAAAAAGGAAAGAAGAGAGAGAGAGAGAGAGAGAGAGAGAGAGAGAGAGAGAGAGAGTGCAAGGCCATGTAGCACATGCCAATAATCCCAGAGATTTGGGAGCCTGAGGCAGCAGGATTGTGAATTTGAGGCCAGAGGTAATCTGTGCAATTTAGCAAGATCCTGTCTCAAAATAAAAGGTAATAAAAGAGGCTGGGGTGCAGTTTAGTGGTAGAACACTTGCCTAGCATGCATGAGGCTCTGCCTAGATTCAATCTCCACTACTAAGAGACAAAGAAATAGAAAGGAAGGAAGGCAGGAAGGCAGGCAGGCAGGCAGGCAGGCAGGCAAAGACATCATTATACTTCCAGCAGAAGACATCAGAAGGATAATAAAGGACTAGTTTAAATATCTCTACACACAAAATTTGGCAAGCTAGATAAAACAAAGAAAAGCCTGTTATACAATTCACACAAAATAAAGTAGATGTTTTGAATGGCCTTATAACTATTAAGGAATTAAATTTGTAATTGGAAAAATTCCTCCAAAAGTACATTATACATTTTGAATTCTATCAAACATTTAATGCCAAATCCATAGTTTCTCTTCCAGAAAATTGATGAATATAGAAGGCTTTACGATTTATGTTATAAATCATTTACTCAAGTTAAAACCAGGCAAATACAAGAAGATAAGAAAAAGGAGAAAGACAGAGAGAGAGAAAGAGAGGAAAAAAGAAAGAAGGGGTAGAAAGAAAGAAAGAAAGAAAGAAAGAACAGAAGGAAGGAAGGAAGGGAGGGAAGGGGAGAATTTGTCCTCATTAATTTAGATGCAAACACTGTTAGCAAATTATTACCACATAGAATTGAGTAATTTATAAAAAGAATTATATACCATGGCCAAATGAGATTGATCCCAAACATGCAAGCCTGTCCAACATCTGAAAATTAATGTAATCACCATATTGTCTGCACCAAATATACAGGGTACAATGATATCAACTGATATACAAAGAGCATTTCACATAACTCAATACATATTCATGATAAAATTTCTTAGGTAAATGACAATAGAGTGGAACATCCCTGACTTGATAAATAGTTACTACAGAAAACATACACTTAATCTTGCATTTAATGGTTTAAGACTGAATACCTTCTCTGTGGGAGAAGGACCCAGCAACCCACTCCCAAAAATCAATCCACCATTGAAAATCCTATAAATAGCAAAGAAGCACTGGCACTACTATTTCACCTATTGTACATAGGGTCACTGTGAGTTGGACACCAAATCGATGGTGCCTAACAACTTTCTCTGTAAGATTGGAAGCAAGGTAAGGATACATGCTCTCACACTTGCTTAGTGTAATTCTGAAAGTTCTAACCTGTGCAAAAGTAAGAAAAAGAAATGCAAAGTATAATGATGGATAAGAAAATATGAAACTATTTAGTTTCAAATGACACACACAAGATCTCCTCAACTGCCAGATGCAGTGGCGCACACCTGTAATCCCAGCGGCTCGGAAGGTGGAGGCAGGAGAATCGCAAGTTTTAGACCAGAGGCAGTCTGTGTAACTTAGCAAGACCCTGTCTCAAAAAGTAAAAAAGTGGGCTGGGGTTGTAGTTCAGTGGTCCAGCACTTGTACAGCATGTAAGCACAAGGCCTTGGGTTCAATCCCCGGTACTGAAAAAAAAAAAATCTCCTCAATTTAAAAATATATCTTCAGATTAAGCAAGGTATTAGAATACAAAATAAATATATAAAAATCAATTATTATATACAAAATATAACACATAAACATTAACATTAAAATAGAATATATTTTAATGATAAAAATTAAATTCTTAGGTATAAATGTAAAAAACATGTAAACTAAAATTAACTCTTTTATTCTACAAATAAGTGCACACTTTCACCCACAGTCAGATTCACAAGGTACAAGTAAAACAAAAGGCAAACAGTAAGGCTATCTCTGCTGTTCTTCTTAAACTTAGAAGAGCAGCAAGATGAGGAAGGTCAGCGGGAGGAGCAAGCCTTTAGGTCTGCACTGTCCAGGTAGCAGACACCTATGCAAGCTGGAGGTGGAGAAGAAGACAAGTTCCTCCTGCAGCCACCCCAGGCCCATTTAGTTGGAGGCAAAAGCAAACAGGTTAAAACAGAGAGTCTCAGGCCAAGGTCTTGAGCAGCAAGGAAAGATGGCCACCAGAGGTTTCCACCTTGGGGTCCATGTAGGTAGAACCCAGTATTTCTGCAGATCAGGCAGCTGGGCATTCCAGATCTGATTGCCTTAGCAGTTGTAACTTAGTCTTCTAAGACCACACTGCTAGTCACAAATCATGCTCATAATTCTCCAGCAAAGTTTGCCATGTAAATGGAAACCTTGACATTGTAATCATGTGTTATGAGACTATGGCCCACTGGCTTAAATTAATTCAGGAAATTATTAACACCCTGGGTAGCTTCTAGCCTCTGGAGACTAGAGAAATCCACCAGAAAGGATGTTGCGTGGCATTACAGAGAATGAGTAACCTGGGTGGGCAATGGTCCTCAGAGAGATGAGACCATGCGTCCAGTGATGGTATGGATACCACACTGCTGTGATTCAAAGCCGCTCCCATCCCTTGCAGGGAGAATGTCACTGATGAGAGGCCTCATTTACACATAAGGCAGGTTTTGAAATCCTATTAGGTCTCACAGTTCTGTGCTAAATGCTGAGTGCACATTGAAATAGCATGTGGGTAGAGGTCCAATCCCAAACCTCTGAAATCCCCCTTGTTATGCATAGAGCTCCAATGTATTAATCTGAGTTACATTTGACTTAAATTTGTGTACTTGAGGGAAAAAGTTCGACCAAAAGTGGCCTCCGTACATAGTAAACTGTACCCCAACATGAGGTGTAAACCAATTATAACTTAGCCAATCACAGAAGTCAAACTCTTAGTCAGTCTCCAACCTCAGACAAAAGTGGCCTAATTATGACCATATAAGGAAAATATAGGTGGCAGTCAATCAGGTTGTTTCTGTATATAATTTTCTTTTCTTTGGCTGTAAACAAAACCTGCATATATCATAAGTGCCAGGGAATTCTGAACTATTTTTGGTCACGAAGGCTGAAGGACCTTTTTCTTGCTCAAATAAACTTTGTTAACTTTAACTAATCTGAGACTTTTCTTAGCAAATGGGCACATGAATGCGTGTGGGCATGTGCATGTATATATTTTGACAAATTTATCAATAGACTCTTTCAGCTAATAGTTTTTGGTGATTAGAAAACACAATACTTATTGTAGTCTCCATACTGGTCATTTATTTTTATTTTCATGAGAATGCTATGGACCTCCTTTTTATTCTCTGTTTCAGCAGTAGTAAATATAATGGTAGCTGTTGTTGTTGTTTTTAGGTGCCAGCAAGTCAGTGTCCGACTCATAGTGACCCTATGTACAACAAGTGAACCACTATTGTTAGTGTCTCTCTACTATTAGGGTTTTCAATGGTAGAATAATTTTTCGGAGTGGGTTGCTGGGTCCTTCTCCCAAGCCTACAGCACCTGGTGTTCCCAGGTGGTCTCCCATCCAAGTACTAACCAGGCCCAACTCTGCTTAGCTTCCGAGATCTGATGGCATTGGACACTACAGTGCTATGGCTGCAGGCAAAATGGTATCAGTGAGCTAATAACCATATGCACTCAGCATTTACTCAGTACTGTGTCTGCCAGATCATTTATGTCCATAAACTCCTGTTTTTCAATAGTATTTTTTCCTTTTCTTTCCCTCTGCTTTTCTTCTTTTTCTTTTTTCCTCCTTCTTTCTTCCTTTCTTCTTTTTGCATGTTTTGGTTAAATAAATTGAGTCTGAGAGGTTATAAGAGGTTACTCAAGGTCAGTGAAGTTAGTGGCAAATTTTAATCCAGGTCTCACTCAAGAAAATGAGATTTGTTTGCCACTTCAGATAAATTTTCTCTGTGACTCTTTCCTCCAACATCAATCAATCCATTCACTCACCACATTATCCATTCAAATGACAGAATGACGCGGCTGTACTTGCACACAGAGATGTTGAGGTCCTTCCCTGTATTGTGGAACATTTTGTCTTTCTAGCTCACTTCAGTCTTCCTTTCTTCAAGAATCTACTGCATTGCTCAAAGTCAGGACAACAGAGATCCCTCTAACCAGCCGATCATACATTAGAGAAGAGAAAGAACTGTGGTAGCTCTACCTCTCTTCCCTACCTGAAGAGCTTCCCTGCCTCCATCCCAGTCCAAGAAACCAATACTCATTCTTGTTCTAAATAAGGCCTTGTCAAAGATCCTGTCCTTGGGCTGAAAGAGCAAACAGTCATGACCACCCCAGAGGGTAAAGAAAATTCCTCAGTGAGGCAGTATAGGAGATGGGTGAAGTATTTGATCTCTCCTTGGAATACCAAGTTTTCTGTTTTACTTAAAGCTTTTCCATCAGCCAAGGGCAGGTGGTGCATTCTGATGTGTCCTAGGGATACAGGTAAAGCCAAACAGTGACATAGATCAAGAGCAGGGACCACACCACCACAGCCCTGGGCTCCCACTTCAACACCAAGCATCCACATAGCCTTTCACCGACAATGACACTGTTGTTTCTTTATGTGCCATATTAAGAGAAGTCATCAAACTCCATTTATTAATAGAGGAATGCTTCATGAGTTGCCCAGGGCTTTAGTGTCGATGTTTGCTTACATTTCAAAGTAATAGAGTCGTTTATTTTCTTTATAGTTGCCCAGCAATTTTAGGTAACACTTTTATATCTTCTTTCTTGTAAAGACATCAGTTCTTTTATTCAGCATATACCAAGGCTAGGGAAGGCAGACAGCCTCTTTTATAGCAACCATTGGGGAAATCACTGATTTTGATAGATTCAAGTTCTTCCCTCAATCTTCAGTTTGTACATTTTTATTTTCTTTAAAAAAGAGCCCAATGGACTTAGAATACTGCTGGAAATACAGAAGCCCCCCACCAAATGCTAACAGGACAAGAGAGTCCATCCTCCTCATTTAGTTAGTGTGTACAAAAGAAAGGAGAAATGAGACATGGAAGAAATGTGCAACCTCCCAATGGCAACCACCATCCTCATGAGACCCATCTCAGTCCTTTCTCTATGTGGAGTTCTCAATGAGATTTCTAAAACACAAATTTTGCAGATCAATATTTTTATTAAAATCCATCAATAATTGCTTTTGAGGCTGAGTAAAAGAAAGTGCTCATCTGTCAGCATGACATTCAGGGTTCTTTCCGTCCTAGAACCTGCCCTTCTTGCCAGCCATTGCACATGCATTTGCTGCTTATGCAGTGATGCATAAACTACGACGGTACACAGGCTTTAGTGTTTGTGTCTATAAATCTTTATACTCATGGTGCTAACTCCTCCAATGCCTCATTCTTATCTCTGGCCTCCAGTACAGTGAGGTGGAACCTGACCTTTATGCTTTCTCTTCTCTGCCTGTTTAGGATTAGTGGCCTTCAATTGTGGGACTCTGTAGGAACAAAGATGGTAGATGTTGACTGGGTGAGCTGAGCCATCTTGAATCAGTATCAGGCTTCTAACATGTATTAGTGGTGCCAAAGAAAGGTACACACATTTTAAGAGATGCTATCTACATATTTGCTGGCAGCCCTTACCACTGTGGGATCCAATCCCCTCATGTATCAGAAAGCTAGGAAGAGTTGAGTCTGGTTAGTACTTGGATGAGAGACCACCTGGAAACACCAGATGCTGCAGGCTTGGGAGAAGGACCAGGAAACCCATTCCTTCAAAACAATCAGCTATTGAAAACCCTATGAATAGCAGAGAAGCACTGACAATAGTGTCTCGCCTGTTGTACATAGGGTTACTATGAGTAGGACACGGACTCGATGGCACCTAACAACAACAATCTATGTATTACTTTTGGGAGTCGAATTGAATTGTGATGATAACCACTTTTTAATTGCAGAAGTCAAATGTGACTTGTAATCATCTTTTGTTATTGACATATACTGATTATCACAATTTTGATACTTGATGAAACGTATGTACTTTTTTGACACTCTGTATTTAGATTTCTCTGTGATATGGAGTTTTAATATAAGTTTGATATGAATATGTGGCAATTGATCAGCATCCTAGAAATTCTGATTCTATGAAAAGTTATAAACATGGTACCTTTCCCCAAATATTTATAATGCTAGAGGAAGTACACACACACACACACACACACACACACAGAGAGAGAGAGAGCAGTCTTATTCATTCATTCATTCATTCATTCATCAACATTTCTTGAGTACCCATTTCATGCTCAGTTGTTTGGATGTTGTAGAATAGCAATCAATGCAACATGTCAGACTAAGGTTGACTCCTGGGAAGATTTCATTTGACCGGCAGAATAGAAATAAGCAAGCAAATAAACGTATTATATGATATCATCTAATACATGTAAATATACTACCTAAAATAGTCATATGTAGATTTGAGAAGCTGCTGCCTATTATCTTGACTCCACACTACCTGCAGGAGATGAGAGTACAACTTGTCCTCCACAGTAGCCCCTCACAGGCCTTGCTAACCCCTCAGTGCCTGCTGTAATGTTTCCTGTGTTTAACCTTCATTCCTTCTGCTCCAATTTAAATCATCCTCTTGGGTTCTTGCCTTTAGAACCTAGTTCTGAGAGATTCAGAGGGCAGGCAGATTCCTAGAAAGTTCAGGAAAAAGGTTAAAGCATGGTGCTCGTCCAATTTAAAGCACAGTAGAATTTGGGAGTAAGCAGAAAGCAATTATATATTTGGCAAGGTACCAGGGCAGTGAGGTCAGCTCCTCCACACCGCCTCTCCAGCAGCTTCTCCAAACACCTGATAATGACTGATTGTAATGTCGTTATTTACAGGTCTAATTTTCATCCATGTGATGTTCTATTTAATAAAAATTACATTAAGAGCACCTGGTAATCATCTGCTTCAGCTAATTTAAAAGGAAAAATTCTAGTAATATTCTTACATTTTCTAATTATGTAAAGTATTATGAGTTTTAATTAATGTCTTAATTAGATGCCATTATCTACTCCTGGCACTGGCACATTATTGGAGACTAGGCCTTGATTACTACATTGATATGTCTTCTTTTGCCTTATTATTATCATTTTTATTTTTCACAAAACAAGTATCTGGTATCTTTTTTAAATTTAACGCAATCTTCTCTGCAGCTAAACAGTACCACTGCTCACAGACATTTCAGGATTGAAATTTATACTGTGGCTCAGATTCTTCTACCCCATTCCTTGTTTGCTTTAGATGTTGATCATTAAAAGTCCATCTGAACTTCCCAGAGCCACATGCTCTCTTTGGACTCCCCACTGTGCTGGGTATTCACTTTCTAGTTGGGTACTTTCTGCACCTCAGAGTCTGAATTGGCAGGGAAGGTGCAGGAAGGAATACAATAAAGAATCTGAATGGAGAATGGAAAACACCTACAGTAAACAAGTCGATGAACACATTAGCAGAATGGCAAATGCAAAAGCTGCCATCTGACTCAAAAGCATAAACTACTTTGCAACATCAATTTCAATACCAGCTTTACTGGTGTAAGAGTAAGCCTGTGAAATAGGTGGATGGGGAAGGTGGGGCTCATGACCTCTGCAGAAATACATGATTGTGCACTCCATATGTGAGGCTCAGAAAACCATGTCTTGTTGATTTGGATGTTTATGACTTAATTCTTCAAATGAAAAAGGAAACATTTTCTTTCTATGTATTTTGTGCAAGTAGTAGTAATCTTATTTCTACAAGTTCTAGTGTTGAGTAAGTAAAGAAGAATCAGTTTGGGGCTGGAAATAGATACGAGGGAGGGAAAGAAGGCTTCAAAGGTAGATGATATATAAAATGTAGGTAGAAAATATATTAGTCTTTGTGATATATATGGTTGCCTGGTGTCCTACTTTAATTCTACTTCTATGCAGTCTGGTTTCTAGCATATATGGCTGGGCATTTAAAACTGTATTTTGCAGTCACTTTTGTGTAGCTAGAGATCTAAATACAATTTAGATTCAGCCAATCGGATACACTGAGAACCATTTTTCCTAACACAGATCTTAATGAGTGTACCTCATAGTCCTCACTGGGCAATATCCCAAATGGGGTGAAATCCTGATTGCATCACCTTTTCTCAACATTGAATAGGCAGAGCAACCATGCAGCCCAGGTCCATGGTGTGACGAAGCAATACATCGAAGCTCAATTTGGAGTATAGGTCAACTCTCCCAGCCATCTGTAAGCAATGCCATAATTTATTTTAAACTCTTTCCAAATTAAGTTAGCTAGAATAAAATCTATTCTCCAAACTATTGTAAAGACAGTTTTAAATCCATTCTAGTTTCAACATTTCCTACTTTTATCCAGTATTTTGTAGTGAGCTGTTACAATTAGCAAGTTCTCTGATGGTGTAAGTCTCACAAATTTGGAATTAGTCCTTTTGACTGTCAGGGGGAAATATTCACTTAAGAATATACTGTTGGAGACAAAAGCCAAAAGGACAGAAGAACAAAATGTAGGTAGTCTGTTGGCAGGCTGGTAAAGAAATGCTTTGGTTTGGAAATTATTATTTGGAATTTCTTTGTCCTACCTTATAAATTAATTATCTTCTTCATATTTCAGATAGTTCAAGATGTGATATCATTAACATTTGCATTGTGTCTTTGATTATGAAATATCTCAAGCATAAAAATAATGTGAATAGTATTAGCCCCCACGTCCATTTATATACTCAAAACTTCCAGATGCTGCCAATTTCATATTTTCTATACCACCACCAACTCCTCCCAATTTTGATTATTTGTAATTAAATCTCAGATCATATAGTTTCAACTGTAAACACACCAGCATGTAGTTCTAAAAGATAATGAATTATATTTCTTTTTAAATTGAATACTTTGGTATGATCAAATCTATAAGTAAATAAGCAATAAACATTTTTCATATTATCAGTGATTTAGACAGTATTACAATTTCATTGTAATTTTCAATTTTCAATTTTTAAAAGTTTGCTGGTTTAAATTTGTATTTCAAACACATGACCATTGATTAATGTGTCTCTTAACTCCATTTGAAATTATTGATCTCTTTTCTATGTCTTCTAATTTTCCCTATGTAATTGTTGAAGAAAACAGATTTTTGCCCAGGCATGGTGGCGCACACCTGTAATCTTAGCAACTCAGGAAGAAGAGGTAGGAAAAGTTTGAGGCAGCCTCCATGACTTAGCAAGACCCTGACTCAAAGTAAAACTAAAAAAATGGGCTTGGGGTACAGCTCAGTGGTAGAGTACTTGCAAACTATGTCTGAGGGGTTGTGTTCAACTCCGAAGAACAGCAAAACAAACAGACAATGAAAACAAAAAATCCCCAGATTTTTGTTGTGTCAACTGACCACAGTCATCCCCTTGTCCCCACTTAACATGTTGTCTGTTTCTGTAAATTGGTGCCCATGTTCTCTAGGCATTTATGCAGCTTTGGAGAAGAATACTTCTGATTTCCATCAGAAACATATACTATACTATTGACTATCTTGAGGTGATGTTGGCAGCTTTACACATTGGTGAACACTGTCTATGTGCATTAATATATTGGGGTTAAAAATGAGATATCTTAATTTTGTCCCTTTTTATTCATTACTTTGAATGATTCTGTAGAAAACAAACCTCATTATGTATTATTTGCAGATCTTTTAATATAGTGCATGCAGACAATGAGGAGTATGTTTTTTATTGTATTACATACAATTTTTTAAAATTCTGATTTATTCCCCTGGTATCCTCTGAATGAGTTCATAGATTTAATACTTACTGAATCTCGATTATATCCAATATTAATCATCACTGATGTTCCAATTGGTCAATCTTCAGCCAGGGGTATTCTTTTTGATCATTGAGTCAAATTAATAAAATATTTTTGGCCTCTGATAGTTTCTTGTTATTTGGTAGGCCACGCAGATCTGAGTTTATCTTTTCCTGTTTTGCACTCCACCATGTCTCCAAGGTTCTCAGTTCATTATGGCAGGAAATGACATTTAAGAGCACGAGTTATTTGCCTCAGGGACTCCTTTTCACTGGCTTGGTATTTCTTTCTCAACAGTTTTCATGAAAGAGCTAGAAAATATGTAACTCTTTTTAGTACTAAAATACATCACAAGTTCACACTACTACTTACAGTTCAAGTTAAGGACTGTGTGGTCTTTATTTAGTCTTGATCTCTCCTCTTATCTACCTTATCCTGATGTTTGTTGTTGTTAGGTGCCTTAGAGTCAGTATCTGACTCATAACGACCCTCATAGGGTTTTCAATGGCTGTTTCGGGATTGCCTTGGGAGTGGATTGCCAGGCCCCTCTCCCATTTTTGCGGTGCTGGAAATTGAACTGGGGACCTCAGAGACTGCAGCGCAGTGCTCTACCAACTGAGCTAAATCCCAGCCCTATCCTGATGTTTAGTGACACCAAAAAAAAAGTTACTCATTGCTTTATCCCATAATACATCTGCCACAGTCTCAGGACAATAATACCAACATCCTCTTTTTGAAAATATGACCAAACTAATAAAGCTACATTTTGTTTTATTTTGATTAACAATTTTCTTATTCCTTATTTTATACTCCACTAGGATACTAGCAATTATAGCACTTTATATATCTTGAAAGACTTCTTTGGGGTTTAATTATACCACTGAATTAATATGCATTTAGGTGTCTTTATTTCAATTCCTCATTATTTAGGATATTATTTTATTCTGTAGTTTTGTAAAGTATTAGCATGTTAACAAAGTCAAATTTATAAAACACAGTACATTCAAATAAGTCACACTTCTCTCCTCTCCATCTTTCCCCCTTGTTTCTCACAATGGTAACTTTCTATTTAATTATATGGCATATATGCTTTGAATTTTTTCATGTAAATGTAAGTATGTTGTATGTGTATGTATGTACACACATGCATGTTGTATATGTGCATATGTACATGAACAAGTGCCTAATGTGCACACAATTAGGTAACCAATAGCAAATTATTTTATTTATTTATAGCAACTATACATCTTTCTCCCCTTTGCTTTTCCCCCTTTATATCATATTCAGGGCTACACTCACAGTATCACATGAAGACATTCCTCATTCCTCTTTCTTTTTTAGAGTTGATTATAGTCTTTTTCTTATAGATTTTCCAGAATTTACTCTATCAGCTCCTTAATAATGGACATTAGAGTGTTTCTGTCTTTTGTTATTACAAATAAGTGCTATGTGCATCTATGTCTCTTGTATATGCTTTGCAGCAGATACTCAGAATGTTAAATATTTGGATCAAAAGTAAATGGTCATGTAAGGCTGAAAGATTCTGCCATATTCCAGGAATAAGCTTTGTATCATTTTTCATTTTCACTGACACTATTTCCCTATAGACTCAATAACAAAGCATATTGGCAACTTTTGATTTCTTCAGTGTTTCAGATAATAAATCTTATTTCGCATTTTTATTATATCCCAATATGAGAATCTTTGTATATGACTAAGGGCAATTGACCTACCTTTTGCTGTAAAATACATGTTCATCTCTTCAACCCATTTTTCCATACAAATGTTGGTATTTTTCATTATTCATCTCTTTTTTAGGATACTACTTTTGTTTGTTTGTCATACTGACTTTTTGTCAGTGATACAGTGATAAATCACATCAAATTTCATTGTCACATTAAAGTTAAAATTATCACTACTGACAGGAAAAGACAGAAAAACACTAATGAATACCCATTTTCCAGAGAATATCCTAAATTAGGATTCAAAGGTAATGAAATATAAATACAAAGACTTAAGGGTTTATGATTATTTATATTTATAAAATAAGACATATGCAGTCTTCCACAGAGATGAAAAGGAATTTCCAAAAGTCAAAATCACTAAGGTGTATATTTTATCAAGCTCTTGAAGGAAGGGAAATAAGGTTATACAGCCTTTTCTCTCTCTTTCCACTGACACATATAACAAGTGGCAAGACAGAGTCATAGGGGAGGAAATAAAGTACTTATTACAAATGAGGGTAATTGAAAATTACAAAAGTATCTATAGTTCTGTCAAATGGGCAGGATAACAGTGATGCAGGGAAACAGAAGGCCTGGGTGAAAAGCTGTTCATCCTCAAGCCAGGGTCATAAATGCACCTGGAGTTTCTAACCTCATTAATACAGATAGGCTTTTTAAAAGTTCAATAGAAAATTTAAGGAAAAAATGGAAAGACAAAGGCCCATTTGATTTTTAATTTTGGTTCTCAAAGGTGTTTAGCCTTTTTTCTGTGAACTTAATATTTAATAAAAGAATTTGTTTCTTGCTTTATCAAAGTTAGAGGAGAAAAAAACACCTTTCTGAGCCATCTGAGGAACAATCACTAACCTTTGGTGTTAGCCTGGAAAATATTACAGATTGAATCAATATGCTATTTGGGATTGGAAATGGAAGCTCTTTCCCAAATGTAATGTGTTTTTAAATGGAAGTTTATTACACTGTGTGATGGATGGGATGCCAGACTTTCTCAAGTGTTTCAGATTGCAATTTCCTATAAATGCCAGATGCTGCCATATACAAATACATATAAGATGTAAGCTAGAGAACCAGGGCTTGTTTTCTAAAAGGAAACGTAGAGTTTTCTCTTCCAACCTTTCAATTACCAATTCAATCAAATAAATAAATATGGCCCAGCTATAGTGCTACTTATTGAAATGGCAAAGACAAAACTCAGTTCCCTTAGTGCTGTTGCTGTTGTTAAGTGCCATCCAGTTGGTATCCGACTCATAGCGACCCTACGTACAAGTGAAAGAGTATTGTTACTGCTTCTCTGCTACTTACAGAGTTTACAATGGTAGATTGTTTTGGGGAGTGGGTTGCTGGGTCCTTCTCCCAGGCCTACAGCACATAGCACCTGGTATTCCCAGGTGGTCTTCCATCCCAGTTCTAACCAGGCCCCACCCTGCTTAACTTCTGAGATCTGATGGGATTGGATGCTACAGTGGTACAGCTGTAGACCTAGTATCTTGTAATTTCTCTCTTCTTCCTAGTTGCTTCTCCCATGAAAGGCTGTGCTAAATAAGAAAATAAACCCATGAGAGCCACCTTTTGCCATAGACCTAATATATGTCAGTTAATATTACTATATTTAATATAAACTATCCATGGTTTTGAATTAAGCCTCCAACTTAAAAAAAATACAACCTCTTGCCTTATCCTGATGAGGTCTGAAGGGATGAATCAGTCATAGCTATTCCATGCTGGACCTAGAATTAAATACCCAAGCCTGGCCAATTCTATTCTCCACCCTACCTGCCACCTTCTCATTATAATTAAGTTGAACAATTTCTTTTAATCTTGAGGTTCAAGGATAGCAGGGGAAAGGGCATGTATAAGATTAGTCACCATGGCAATTGTAAGGCATCTGTGAAAAAAAGAATTCCACAATTGGGCAATGTGATGTGAGCTGTCACAGGGTATGCCTACAGAGGCCCTCTTTCACATCTGTCTTCACCAGTGGTTCTTAACACAGCAAAATAATTTTGAGAAGTGCTACAGGTAATTTAAAAGACAAAGAACTAAACATAAGACTTTTGTTAGTGAATCTTCAAAAAAATCATTTTTAAGGCTTGATAATGTCTCTGTATATGAAGGTGACATATGAGTTTTAAGTCACTTTGACATCATTGTGGATATTCTTGAATCCAAACATGATACACATTATTGACCCTGTCATGACAAATGGGAGGGTCTGAACACAAATCTGAGGCAGTTCAGAACACTGTTCTCTGAATAATATCCCTAGCTCTAATCTATCAGAGATGATGTCCTAATCTAACTGCCAACAAACACCCTCAAAATAGCTGTTCTAACTGAAAGAGCCTAAAATCAGAAACTGAACTCTATCCTTAATGTCATGGGAACCTGCTGCTTCTCTTGTATAATACAGTATCACAGTGAGTATGAATGTATCAATTATGGATGAAAAGTCCAGTTGAGCATGAGTTGTGAGGAACTTTTTGTAATAACTTTTATCCCACATACAATGAGTACGAAATTATAATATATTGACTAGAGTGTGGGCCTGGGATCACATGGACTTGGTTATTAATAGAGACTCTTCATGACATCAGGAAACTTGTTTTGCCTCTTTGAACTTTATTTCCCTAAAATTGATATGGTTTCCTCTTTGTGGAAATATATTCCCCTTTCTGTCTACTTAGTTTATTCCCTCACCTCATTCATTCAGTTCTCAATTCACACATCATAGTATCAAGAAGGTCTTGCTATAAAAATACAATTTCCTGGTATTCTCCACTCCACTTCCCTGACTTGTTCTCAATGTCAATTTTTGTCATCAGGCATTCTCCACTCTTGCTTGTCAATTATGCATCTCCCTCACTAGCATGTAGTTTACATGAACGAAAGAACTTTTGTCCAATTTTATCATTGCATCATCTCAGCATTTGAAACAGATCAAGCTACGTTGCAGGCTACTCAATATACTATGTTGTTCATGTTGTTAGGTGCCATTGAGTTGGTGTCTGACTCATAGCAATCCTATGTACGATAGGCAAAACACTACAGTCAGTGCTTCTCTGCTATTCATAGGGTTTTCAATGGCTGATTGTTTTTGGGAGTGGGTTGCCAGGTCCTTCTCCCAAGCCTATAGCACCTGGTGTTTCCAGGCGGTCTCCCATCCAAGCACTAGCCAGGCTTGACTCTGTTTAGCTTCTGAGATATGATGGGATCAGATGTCACAGCGGTACAGCTACAGGCCAATATACTATAGAATAAGTTAAATAAAACTATACAAAATAGGGAAATGGTTCCCATCTTAAAGGGGTGTTGAGAATAAATGCAATTATTTATTCAACATATAGAAAGTACCAATTTAAGGGTGTAAGAATCTGCACAGCTGCTGCGGATACACAAGTGAATTAGATACATGTAGCCTTAGCCTTCATGGACCTTACCTTTTAATATGTGTAATGAGAACATTAAAATATAACTCTACAGTAAACTATTAATTGATCTATTAACAACTCTGAGAAAGGTAAATGGTAGAACCAGAGCATACAGCAGAAAACACATTAACACTTTGGATTCATGGAAATCTTCACAGAAAAATAACTTTTAAAAAGGATAAGTGAGTCATCTGTGGTCTGTGTGTGTGTTCGAGCAGTCACCAGACTCGATGGGCCTGGCAATTCCCTATCTCTTCAGAGAAAGAAGTCAAGGATAGACAGAGAAGATACTTGGAACAGGAACAGAGGTATTGAAGCAAAAGTGAAAGTACACTCTCAAACAGCACAGCTGACTAGTCCAGTGTCCTGAACTTCTGGTGGCTGTGGGGTTTGAAGGGCTAAGAAGGAAACTTAGGCCAATCCTATGCACACAATTGTGGAGCATTCCAGGAATTGGCAGGGCATTTCTAGAAACTGGGAAGCAGATCCTGCAGAATTCAGTGCTAATGAGAGCTCTGGCTATACTTTTGCTCACTGTAATTTCCCTGTGTGCAGAGCACAGCCAACTGTAGCAAGAGTGTTGTGCAGCCTGAGACTGGATAAGGCCACTAGGTTACATTTAAACTCCATGGTTTCCTATCTTCTCACTTGCTCTGTTCAGGGGGATTCATTCCATTCTTCTGGTAGGAGTTAGTAAATTTCAGCCGGGTTCAGGAAAATGGGCCCTGGAAACAGGGAATTATTGAGGCCAGGTATTACCAAACAACCAGTGAGGTCAACTAAGTTTCAGTAAAGCCACACGAATTTCATTGCCCTAAGTCCTCTTTTTCAAAGGGAATAGGAAAGGACTTGGTCAATAGTGACCAAATCAAGTCCCGTTCTTCTAAGAAAAACAAGTCCTATGGCTTGGCCAGCAGTCAGCTGACTAATCAAACTCTAGGTAGAAACAATAGGAGCTACTGCCCCATAACTCTGTTAGGCCAACATACAGGTGTCCCTGAACTGAGGACCAACCTGTGTGAGCTAGCTCAAAAAGCCCAGCCCAAGGAAAGGGGCCATAAAATCTCCTAGACAATAGCTCCATCTCAGCTGCCCAGGTGAGTTGCTATCCCTTCTTCTGGAGGCTTTGTCCTCTCAGTAAGCCTCCCTTGCTCTCGTTTGCCTTGGCTATCTGTGCATTTATTACTCCTGGGTTCATGGATCCAGGGGCTGGCACCCGGCTCCTGAGGAGAAACTTGTGTTTCATGCTTGGCAACCACAAAGGGACATCAGGGAAACTGAGGCAAAGCTGATGAGTCTCTCTGCTGTCCCTGCTCCTCTGCTCTGTCAGCATGTCAGCTTGTCTTCCTCACGTCACTTCCTGACTAATTCTCTTACTCTTGACTCCTGTCCTTTCTCCATTGTTCTTTTCCAGTCATTCAGGAAACCTAGCTTGGAGATTTGAGGCAACTGAGGATGGATGGTCAGAGCAACTCTCTGGTGCGGATGCAGAGGCCTGACTGTTCTGGCCAAGAAAGACCTTTAGCCAGACCAGGCGAGAGACAACCCAGTGTCTCCTTCTCCCTGCCTTTCTTATTCTGGCCAAAGTCCCTAGGCTTATGAGGGTCCCATGAGGATGCTGAAAGTAAGCTTTCCCCTAGGCTCACTTGCCCCATTCCTGGGTCAGAAGGGACATTCGATCCAGATCCATAACCTGGGGGGTGTCGCATAAGACATGATTTCCTGACACGCCGGGCCATGTTCTTACCCACACACAATGAGAAAGAAAACTAGGACCACGTGAAGGCCACAACCCCCAGAGTGAAACCTGGAGGAGTAAGACTTTATAAGCAGTGTGCTTTGAATCCAAAACACTGTGAACAATGGCCACTTGGAAAGCTTTCCCTGTGTGTTTCTCCATTTCTCCCACCTGCTCACATTTTCCTCTGAAACCTGTGACTTCTTGCACGTGCATCTGATGAGACCCTCAACTTTGTTTCATTTTCTCTGTGGCCTCTTTGGAAAGTTCCTTTTCTATAACAAAGTCACTGGCCTTTAACTGGATTTTTGCTGCAACAGACAATACAATTTCACACCAGCCTTTGTGATCAAGGCCAACGTAAGAGTCCCATCATGGCCTTTTCACTGTACCTGTTCTCTTGTTAGCCCTTGGCAATCCTCTGCCTGTGCATTTCTTACTGAGTTTCTTTTATTTCTTTTCTTTCATATCAGGACTTCTGGAGAAATCCACCGAGGTCTGAAGGCAACCAAGGATCTCTGGACGAGGCACACCCCTATGTGACCTAAAGGCCTCCTTATGTTCATGGGTGACTCCCTAGGCCCTTCAGGTGGAGGACCTGATATTTTATTCACTGTCTTAGAAACACAGGGCACCTGTTGGCTCTTTAAAGGTGACTAACGTGAGCTGCCCATCTTTAGACTCAGGTGTAAGTCTTTGCTGGGGAAGAGACTGTTCAATCCCCTCTGGTCTCCTGGAGGAATGTTGGCTCTCTCCCACCCAGTTTCCTCCTGTTCGTTCTTTCCCTGAGTGTTCCTAGAATTAACAGAGCAAGTAGACAGTGGCCCTGAGAACTCCGGCCTGGCTGCACTGATCTAATGGTGCTGAGTGAAATTTCTGCTAGGCTGCCGTGTAGGCGAGAACAGCTGGAGCTCCTTCATCCTTTTATCCTAGGACCTAATCGTTCTCTCCTGTTCCTCCTCAAACCCTGAAGCCAATCTGAGTCTTTCTGAGAATTGCTGGTAGAATTTGGATCCTCAATTATAGAGAAAAGGCTTTTCCTTTGTACAAACTGCTCACACAAACTCAAAAAAAAAAAAAAAAAATTCAGCCAAAGCAGAAGCTACCGGTAAATACCATAATCAAGCTCTATTGCAGGTTCCAGACCTGAGTCTGCCTCCTGGGCAGTTCTCTCAATTGTGTGTCTGAATGGGCAGGTATAGCCCTGAGAGTCCTGATCCAAATTTGGGGACCTGCTCCCCAGCAGTAGCCTAAGCAGAGAAAGATACAAGGGCCAAGGATCACCCCACTCTCTAACAGTAATAACAGCAGTGGTACTGTTTATTCCTGAGGCCTCAAAACGTATCATGGGCAGAGACTTAACTGTTTACAACTCTGATGATGTGATAGAAATTTTAAATAACAAAAACCACCTTTGGCCCTGACAAC
Source organism: Pedetes capensis (assembly GCA_007922755.1). NCBI lineage: Eukaryota > Metazoa > Chordata > Mammalia > Rodentia > Pedetidae > Pedetes > Pedetes capensis. The sequence goes on along the minus strand of VMDO01014943.1, from coordinate 13,464 downwards.
TGTTTCCTTAGCTATCAGGCATTGCTCTTAGGAAGGTTGTACAGCCTCGGACTTGTTCAGCTTTAAATCCTGCTGTATGCCTGCCAGAGAAACAATGAGAACTCAAGCATGACCGTCAGTAAATTATTTCCCCAACTTACGCTAGAAGAAAAACTTGATTGACACTACTTTAGGTAACCCTGACTTGACTCTTCCGGTTGCCAGCAACTCCTTCATGGAGAATGGATCTCAAAAGGTGGGATACACAGTGGTCACCTTGACAGCAACAACCCAAAATGCCCCATTCCTCCAGGAACAAATACTCAACCGGTAAGATTAATTTCTCTTTGCTCTTACTAGGGCTTTAAAACTAGGCAAGGAAAAAGAAGTTTAACGTTTATACAAACTAAGTATGCTTTTCTAGTTCCCCATGTCCATGCTGCTATTTAAACAGAAAGACAGTTCTTAGGAGAGTTATGAATAGGATTGTGAAACCTTCTTGATATTGGTTTTGGCACCCCCTGCATAAGATTATGACCTGCTGGATCATCAGTTTTCAGGGCCATTTATCCAGAGTCTAATCTTTCCCCAAGTCCCCATCCAAGGGACCCCAAGCTCCTTTTAGAAGGGGACACTTAGTGGTGGCATCTCCCATGGAGTCCTATGGCTCCAATGGCCTCCTGAGGTATTACTCCTTCAACATAGACTCAGGAGCAAAGCTTTATCAATGTTACTAAAGGCCATCATGGGGCTGGGATTTTGCTCAGTTGGTAGAGCGCTGCACTGCAGTCTCTGAGATCCCGAGTTCAATTCCCAGCACCACAAAAATGGGAGAAGGGCCTGGCAATCCACTCCCAAGGCAATCCTGAAACAGTCGGCCATTGAAAACCCTATGAGGGTCGCTATGAGTCGGATACCGACTTGACGGCACCTAACAACAACAACAACAACAAAGGCCATCATGAATGGCTGTATAATCCCAGTGGACTCCGTGACAGATATTCTCTAGCAGGTCAGCATCCATCTAATTCTTTATGGCCAATTTGGATAACAATGAAGGCTCGTTAAGGTAACTAAAACTTCCTGGCCAAAAGGGAAATGCTCCTCCTTAGTTTTACAATGCCTTCATAATCATCTTCTCTGAGATCTTAGGATGCAAAAACAAATTCAAAAATATTACAATTGGCTGATCATTAAGCATGACAAGGTGAGAATGACCCCAGAACCCATCTGATGAGTACATTCCCAGGGATGTGTCCAAGATCTCCCCTGGAAAACCAGCCACTGACTGGGAGGCCTCCTCTCCAGGGTGGCTGTGCAGGAGAGCCTAGCTAGGCAGAGGCATACCATAACAGTAGAGCACCAAAGACTCTGGCCTGTATCCTGGGAATGGTCAATCATACGACACAGGGTACTACATTCTACCTGCGGGTGGAGGGGCTGCCCTTCTTGGTGAAAAGAACTTCCTTTTACATGGTGGTGGAAAGGATACCCTCACAGCGGGAAGGAACAGAAGAGGGCCTAAGACCTCAAGGTTGTTCAGATGGAAACTCCTCAAATCCCAGAACTGACACCCCATTGGGAAAAAAAAAAAGAAAGAAAGAAAAGAAACTATATCTAAGTTGAGTCCCAGACTAAAATTTGATCTTGTCCTTCACCTATGCCTGGTCACAATACAAACTTTTGCATGGCAAAATGTAGCCCCCTCAGGAAAATTGAGTAATAATACCATTCTCCAAATAAATTTAAGGACTCCTAGATTTTATACATGACTAACAAAAAGTTAAAAAGTAAGAGCCCTCTCTAATGTCAAAAAGAGGTGACCAATTTGTACAGATGTTCTAGATAAATTAAAACTCATTGCAGTTTGGGGAAGGACTTTGATATTTCATAGACAATCTTTTAAAATGACTATCCCAGTCATTTCCCAAATGGGGCATGACTTAAGCCTGAGGCACTGGCCATCTTTCAGACAAAGGTCACTCCCTCTCAAAACATTGGTAACTCTGGGGAAAGATTGATTTCCTTCTGGTAGACACAAACCCTAAACCTTTGGGTCTTAAGGCATGGAGATAAAGTTAATTCCCCTCAGCCAGACCTTCCACAGAGGAAACAAATCAGTTTTTCCTTCTGCTACTGCTAATTATTCTCCAAAAGTCTTTCATGTGTAGGACATGAGAGGAAATTGAGGAGGATATAGGCATGGAGACATTATTTATAAAGAAGAAAATAAAGAAAAAAGATGGTCTTGTCCCAGATTGAAACAGATAGGCCAGCATAAGAATAGAAGGTTAAAGCATGTTATAGAGGGCTTGAGCAAGCCAATAAAGTTCATAAAAGAAAGACACATGTCATATCAAAGAAAGGCAAGTGTAATAATACTAATCAGGGATAAAATTAAGAGAGAAAATGCATAATATTTGGATTTTGGTTCTTTTGAACCAATGAGAAAATAAGCACTCAAGCCTTAGTTCTTTTGAATAATGAGACTTAGCTTATTCCAACTGAGTAACAATTAAGCACTCAGGCCTCTGTTCTTCCGAACACATACTTAGCTCCTAGCAACTAACTTGAAGGTAAGAGAGACTCTTCTATCTTCAAGGAATACTTTCTTCATGAGTTCCTTGTATTCTTTCTTCCAATTTGGCAACTATCCTTCAGTTCCTAATGATTTCCCTCTTCCACCATTGTATAACCACCCTCATTTCCAGACCTCTGAAAGAGACTTCAAAGTTAAATATCTCAGATATCTCTTTTATTTTTCTTTTTATATACATAGGCAAACTTTTTAAAAAATCTATGTATTATCTATATAAATGCTTCAGCTGTATATTTACATGGTGCCAAACTGGCTTTTGAATAACTGAGTGCTTTTAGATTTTTTTAATTGGGATTTTCAACAACATGAACATGACATAAAAGCTCAAAAGTTCAGGGGGATGATTACAGACAGAAAGGACAAGCCCAATTAATAATCTTTAACCTTGGGAAATACTATGTTTCCTCAGGAAAATTAAAACCTGCGCCCGGAGGAAAATCCAAGGGAATAAAAGAGATTCTGCAGGGACCAAAGCTAGCCATTGCCATAAAGAAACACAGCACTGAAAGAGATTGCCCTTGGAGGAGTCCTAAACAGGGCCTTGCCACTTCTTGTGCCACATTGCTCACAAAGAAAATTCTATTGTGAGCAATGAAATCCTGCCCTCTGAACGGAAGACAGGCCTTCATTTAGCTCCTATAATGGCTGCCCTCAAGTACTAACAGCTGCCCAAGATCTGCTGGAAAGCCCCATCTCAAACAACTACAGACAGACATCAAGATACCTATTGGTTGTTCCTGATGTGGCAGATAGAAATGTTAATTTCTTTTCAAATGCTGAGGGCTTTGTTCTCTGCCTGGATCAATTACCAAGGACCCCTTTCTAAGTACACTCATACAAGGACAAGTGTTGTAATAAATGCCCCAAACCAAAAGATTCTTCTCCTTAAGCTGCTTCCTGATAATAAGATATATGAGTCACACCAACAGACTATGCATTAGTAAGACTTAAAACCAAAAATTTCTCTTAACTCAGTTTCTTCCAGATAAAACAGCCCTATGAGGTCCTCCTGGGGTCATCTATTACAATGAAATTACTCGAACATTCTTAATAACACCTGCTCTGTTTGAGCCTCCACAGCCTCAAAAACAACTTGATGTCAAAGATGCCTATACTTATAAACTGTTCAAGGACCTGGATTTTTCCTCAAGCAAAAACAAAGGACATCTTAACTTCTTATACAAATAAGTCTTTCTTATAATACTGTTCACAATTGTAACTTACAAATACCATACACATATTTCTAATAATATTGCTAATGTTTCTTCTACTTTATTCTACTCTATGATATATAAAACCAGCTTCAGACCATGTCAGACACTACACTTCCTCTTGGTAAGATGATCTCAACATGCCTTTCAGGATTTTCCTGGTGAAAATGGATCATATTGACATTGATCATGGTCCTAATAATGCTAATATCTGGACTTTGTTTACTAAATATTTGTTTTAATTTTGCTTCCTCTCTTAGAATCTACCAAATTACAAATGGTTATGCAAATAAAATCTCAAATGACAAGACTTATCTTCTGTAGCCCCTTAGATCAAGTTTTTTGGAGGAACCCTGACTGTTGTCCCTAACTGCCCTCTAACAGCCTGATGAAGCCAGAGCAGTGATTGTCTCATACTGTGTAATAACAATTAGGTCTCCCTCCTCTAAAAAGGGGGACTGAGTTTCAAGTAGGTTCAAGGAAATGGGGCCTAGAAATAGGGAACCACTGAGGCAAGATGGACACAAAGCAACCAGTTAGCTTATCTAAGTTTTGATCAGACCACATGAGTTTCACTTTCCTAAGTCCAAGTTTTCACAGGAGACAGGTCACATTGTGGCCAACAGTCACCAGATCAAGAGCCATTCTTCTAAGAAAACAAGTCCCATGATTGGCCAGGAGTCACTTAGCTAAACAATCTTTAGGTAGGAACAATAGGAGGAACTTTCCTCTATCTCTATTTTACCCACATTCAGATACCCCCTAACTAAGGACCAATATGCTGAGGCTAGCTTGGGGAGAGTAGCCCAAAGAGAGGGACCATAAAAACCCCTGGACCACAGCCCTACCTCAGGTACCCAGTTGAGGCCCTCTCCATTCATATGAAGGTTTTATCTATCCTTTCAATAAAATCTTCCATGATTTTGCTTGCCTTAGCTATCTGTGCATATACTCCTAGGTCCCATGTACCCAGGGGCCGGGCACCCAGTATCTGAGGAGAAACTCTGGTTTCAACTCCACACAGAAAATGGAATGGCTAAAGCACAGACACTAATATCAGTAGTGCAGAGTGAAGACACTGTGAGCTTGATGCCAGAAGGCATCCATTACAATGCCTGTGGCAGAGGACCAACTCAATAAACAGTAACCTTGAAATAACCAAAGCACATACCCACAATTTCCCATTTCACAAACTCAGAAGGAACTAATAATTCCTGGATGTCTATGGTGGGCTTCAGATATGACAAAAACGATCACTCTGTGTGTGTGTGTGTGTGTGTGTGTGTGTTTGAAGGTCTAGTCAAGAAAATAGAAACAACTATTTCAAACAGATGAAATGTCATGGAGAAAACTGGTCATTTTATGATGGAAGACCTAAAAAAGCAGAGGGACTTGGCAAAACCGGAGCAGGAAGTCTCTTCCTCTAAAAATGAAGGAACCAGAAGAGACAACAGCAAGTGTTGGAATCTAGGAGCAGGGCCAGCTGTTGGAAGGTGATATGGCCAGCTAGGGGGTTCTGGGATATAGGAGAAGACACAGCTGAAACAGAGAGGAGGAAGCATGTTCCCGGCATTCACTTTTCCTCCAGCTCTTGAGTTACTCACCTATTCCTCCTATTAACTGAAGTCTTTGTGAAGTCCATTTCTAATGTGTATTTACAGGAGGAATATAAAATGAACACTATCCCTTGGTCTTGGGAGAAGGACTTGGCAACCCCCTCCCCCAAAAAATCAATCTGCCATTGAAAATCCTATGCACAGCAGAGAGGCACTGACAATAGTGTTTCCCCTGTTGTACAGAGGGTCGCTATGAGTCGGATACCGACTCAACGGCACCTAACAACAACAACAATCCCTTGGTAGTGATTTGTGGAAAGATTTTCCATCCATTGTATTTTTCTCATTTTATTACATCCTGGCATTACTTGTCAGCATCCACTGTTCAGCCCTGCAAGTGGGAAGGCTCAATGACAGATGATCTGGTAGAAACTGTTGTTGTTGTTGTTTCTAGGTGCCATCAAGTTGGGTCCAATTCATAGTGACCCTATGTACTACAGAATGAAATATCCCCTGATTCTGTGCCAGGCACACAATCTTACTTATGCTTAAGCCCATTGTTGCAGACACTCTATCAATCCATCTAGTAGAGTTTTCCTTTTTTTCATTGACCTACCACTCTCCCAAACATGATGTCTTTCTCCAGGGATTAGTCCCTCCTGACTACATGTCATAAGATGCAGTCTAGTCATCTTTGCTTCCAAGGAGTACTCTGGTTGTACTTTGTCTAGGATGGATCTGTTGGTTCTTTTTGCAGTCCTTGGTATAATCAATATTCATCTCCAGCACCATAATTCAAAAACATGAATTCTTCTCCTGTTTCCCTTACTGAATGTCCAGCTTTCACCACCATAGGATGCAACTTAAAATACCATGATGGGAAGAAAAAATTATCCTGACTTAGTATTTGCAATATTCTGAGACATTACTTTGTATTATGCTAGTATAAGGGAACATTTTATTTTGCAACAGATATAGATCCAATTGTCTATTCAAGGTCAGAAAGTGAGTGATTGTACTTTTACATGGTTGAGGGGGAAAAGGGCTTATTTCTTTGTGGAAAATACAATGATTTAGCACATGATACAATGTGAAGGAAAGCTGTGAAGTTGGTCCATGTCATATGAGATAAAACAACAATAGAAAAGCTCTTAATAAAAACATATCTTGGGACTATGGCAATACTTCCTTAGATATGTTTTTATGGATTTGAGAACTAATCAGAGAATAACACTGAGAATGTTAAGAACTGATCCAGGTTTGCAGTCATTTTACAGTCACTTTATTTATAAATTTTACATACTTGAAATCATGTTAAACATAATTTTGTACTTATAGTAATATGTAGTAGTAGTAGTTGTTGTTGTTGGATACCGTCAAGTTGGGTCCACCTCATAGCAACTCTCAAAGGGTTTTCAATGACTGATAGGTTCAGGATTGCTTCGGGAATGGACTGCCACATCCTTCTCCTGTTTTTGTGGTGCTGGGAATCAAACCTAGGTCCTCAGAGAATATAGTGGGACACTCTGCCATATGAGCTAAACCCCAGCCCCCAGTAATGAGTAGAAAAATTATCTTCTTTTCTGAATTGACATTATTAATTTTTAATAAGTTTTTCCCTTTAAGTCTTCAGATTACAAACACTTAAAACTAACGGCTTTAGGTCAACTTTGAGAATGAGTGCCGTCACCAAAATTGTTTTCTACTTGAAAAGGAAAAAAAATAAAATCTTGCTGAAGGCTAAGCTTTCTTTTTAACTAAGTAAGAAAACATTTCACAGAGTATTTACTGAAAACAATCAATAAGTCCCTAGGGGGTATAAGCCAATATATATCAAGTCAAAAGTACACTTTTCCTTGGAAATCAATATGTTTTACCAAACACAGGGAGAATTTACATCAAAATAAGCACTCATATATCCAATCTAACATTCCCCTCCCTGCTTTGGTAGTATAACCTACAGCAGCTCAAGCAAAATCATGTGACTAAATAACTCTAAAAATTTCATTTAGCAAACTTTCAAGGAAATAGTATTTTGTTTCATCTGCTGTAAAAAGCATTGTCCAATTAAGTTATTCCATCAGCACACTTTAAAGACCCTCTCCTTTCTCCCCTTCACTTGTGATGACTGTAGAGAGGACAGTGGTTATTAGCAAATTTTTGGAACCACTATACAGGTCACTTAGTAGTTCTGTGGTCCTGGGGAAATCATTTGACCTTTTGAGCTCAATATTCTTTTACTTCTGCCTGCCCCCCCAGCCACCACATTGATATAACTAAGCATTTGGTAAACTCTACCTTATGCTTTTTTATTATTTTATTATTTTTATTGGAAATTTTTAATGTACACCTTAATGTGATTCAATCTGACATGCTTTTCATTGTGGCATTTCCATATATGCATTTTTATGTACATTATTCATATAGGTGCCCCCTTACCCTATTGTATGCTTCCCCCCCACCCTCCCCATCTAAGTCTTCTCTTTTATATTAACTAATATCTTCCAGTGCAATCTGCTTTATGAGAAGGAAAGTTTTGACAACTGAATGACAGAATTCTATCTTACCTCATGAAGGTAGCCTCTCATGACATGTGGATTTGTACAATTATGTTTAACTGACTTTCCCTCTAGCAGGTCCCTGACCTCTGACATCTTTTCTTACTGCTATCTACAAGACAGGGGCTAGGCTAGATGGTCATTACAAAGCAGTGGAAGCAGACAAGTTTCCTGGGAGACCAACAGTAACTTGCTAATTGGGAACTTGACATCACCAAAGCTAATGTCCATCACATTCCTCTATTATCATATCTCATTTGTTTAATCTAACACAACTCATCTTTAATTTATAGATCAAAGGGCTGTCAACAGGGCTGCAAAACTGCAAAAAGTTGGGTTCAGGTTCAGGTGCTGATTCAATATGTTAAAACATACAGGGTTTGAGTTTAGTTCAACTTTAATTCCTATGTGTAGATGCCAGGGATTCAAACAGAACCCTGTATCCATTTCAGTACTAGCATTGAATTTTTTTTCTGAGCTCGAACCTAAGCCCAAACCCTGAGAAAAGTTGGGTTTGGGTTCAGCTTTTAATGTCTGAGATTGTTTTTGTATCATTAACTATTTTACTATACATGAAAATTGAAAAATAATATTCTAAACTAATCTATTTTCTATCAACACATAGAATTAAAATTTTAAATGCAAATCCAAACCAACCCCAAACCTGCAACATTTTAACACCCACACCTGAAACTGAAGTGAAATTTTTTGTGGGATGTCAGTTTTGTTATTTGGAAACTGAAATGGAGGCAAGACATAGTCTCCAGGGCAGGTTAGATTCTGCATTATCCTAGACATACAACCTATTTTCAACAGGCATTAATAGTAGGTAAAGGAGCCTGTGATTGGAGTGATGAAGGACCTTAGCCCCAGACAGAAAGTGGACCCAGGGCATCAAGTACTTGTTCATTCACCTTATCCCTCCAAAATGTCAACAGTCTATGAGTATCAGAGCATTGGCAATTTGGCCAGACATGCCTCATTCTGTAAGATATGGCCAAGAGGGCACTAAGGAAACAACAGAGAGTGTTTGTCTGAGGTTTGAGGACCAAGGAGGATTTTGTGGAGATTATTTGCATGTATTCTATCTCAGTACAGAGATAAGGGAAAAGAATATTCTAGTGACTAACATCAAGGATACAGGTGTACTATGACACCCTTGTGTGATTGATAGATAATATTACATTGTCTATCAATAATTGTTGTTGTTGTTGTTGTTTGGAGCCGTTGAGTCAGTATCCAACTCATAGACACCCTGCATACAACAGGGGAAACACTATGGTCAGTGCTTCTCTGCTGCTCATAGGGTTTTCAATGGTAGATTGATTTTTGCGAGTGGGTTGCCGGTCCGTCTCCCATCCAAGCACTAAACAGGCCCGACCCTCCTTAGATTCTGAGACCTGATGGGATAGGATGCCACAGGGCTACGGCTGCAGGCTTATCAGTGATTAGTGAACAGTATTTCATAAAGATGGGAAAGCAATTTTGATAGAAAAAATAAACCTGACAATCTCTGGTAATGCATTCAAATTTACTTTAAAATAGTAGGCCCTGGTTTGTTGGCTTTTGTGTGCTTGTTTGAAACTCAGAAATTATATGTGTTATACATACACACATCATAACCTACATAATCTGAATTCTTTGAGGAAGGCAATCTTGAAAATAGCATCAGTGGTGTAAAGGACTATTTGGAGAAGAAAGAGAAAAAGACATTGGTCAGGAGGTTCTTAAAATAACCTAGACTGCCCTTCAAATGTATTTGAAGGAACTTAATTTCATAAGATGTTACTAAAATTGCATGGAAGAAAAACGAAAGTTTTTGTAGTTCTAGTTTTTTGTTTTTTCAATCAAAGCTAAATAAAGCAAAACAAATTCCATCACTGCAGGATATCTAATAAGTACATAGCACATAGTATGTCCCAGATTTGTTGAGCTGTGGTGATCCTCTTTAAAGAAGTGTCTTGGAGAATCATTGTCAGCAGGTCATATGATGTTACATGATGTTTTCTGCAATGAGATCCTCACTGTTCTGCAAACGTTCATAGAAAGCACATGCCATGTTGTTAACTTCTGGATACGCAGTTTCTGAGAGAATTTGGCATGATGCTAGTTCTTCATAATATTGATTGAATGTAGTTAAAAGTGCATGAACTAGGGGTAAGAAGTTGGGGACAAAGAAACAAGATAGGAAACTTGCACTTGCCTTGTTCTCTGTATTGCTCTATTTTTGAATCCCTGCTTTTCAAGCTTGATTTTTAACAGTGCATATTTGGAACACAGTCACAAGAAAGAAACTAGAATGCTAAATTTTAGGCTAGAATAATCTCCTGCCATTCTATTATATGTAGTTTAGAACTTAAAACTATATTCTTTAGAAAACTTGTTCAATATGGGTGAGCTGGGATTAATCAGTGTCACAGAAAACAACAAGTAGTGTGACAAAACCAACCTAACTTACAGGAAAATCATGACTTTAGATTAGAAAGGCTTGATAAGAATGCTTTATTTCCTACTCCTTAATTTCATAGCAATAGAGAAGTTACATATTCCAATCAAGCTTTAGTTTTCCCATCTGAAAAAAAAGGGGGAAATAATAATACATATAAAGCAGGAATCTCCAACCCCCAGGCCACAGACTGGTGCACAGACTGGTTTCAGCACCAGGTGAGTGATCAAACCTTCATCTGTCTGTATTTAATAATAAATGTAATGTGTTTTGATGATCCCCCACCTCCACCCACACAGTCCGTGGAAAAATTATCTTCCATGAAACCAGTACCTGGAGACACAAAGCTTAGGGACCACTGTGAGAGAACAGTGTTTGTGAATATTAAGTAATGCTTTTGAATTTCTTTGGAGTGTGCTGGGGCATGGTAGATCTTCAGTAAATTGATGATAGACAGTTCAGCGGAGTTGAAAGAAACTCTAGAAGCTGTCCTGGCTTAGATAATGTGACAAAATTACATTCATCCCCTGAGCAGGGGAATGAGATTGCCATTAATGGAAAAAATACAACCAAATAGCTTAGGCTCAAGAGAAGGACATGTAGTCTAAATTTTTTGCTTCTTTCATTACATGTGATTTCTACACAAGATCATTTAACTTTCATGAAGAACAATTATAAAACCTATAATTTGTTGACTGCTTGGGAGCTAAAGTCTATCTTTCACCCAATCTTTGCAACAATCTTATGAATTAGATAATGTTTGAACTCACCATGGTCCCAACCCATTCCATGAGTTTTGGGGAAATAAAAATGCACATGTATTGTTTGCACAGACATATTCCCAATTTATGGCAGTGAATGTAAGGAGGCCATATGACATGCTTTTGGGAGACTCATGATTCCCTCTGACTGAAGCATAGATTTTGAAGAGGCAATGTAAGAAGGGCTAAGAATGTACGAGATCATAGGTGATTAAATCTGGAGTGACTGTAACCAGATTTGGAGGGGAGTTAAGCCAAATTCAGGCATATGTACTCACTCTTGTAGAGAAGGCACCACTATTAAGGGATTTTGATTTGGAAAACAAGACGGAAATGATTTTCTTTAGAAACAAAATCCGGTAAAACCTAGGTGTGGTGGTGCATGCCTGTAATCCCAGTGACTGGAGGCAGAGGCAGGAGGATCACAGGTTCAAGACCAGAAGCAGTCTGTATAATTTAGTGAAACCCTGTCTCAAAAACTAAAAAAATCGCCTGAGGTGCAGCTCAGTAGTGCAGCACTTACAAAGCATGCCAGGGTGAGGCCCTAGTTTCAACCCCCAGAACTGAAAAAAAAAAAAAAAAAGAAAAAAGAAAAAAAGAAAAAGAAAAAGAAAATAAACACAATCTGGTAGTAGTTGTGACTATAATGAATTGATCAGATTAAAAATGGAATATACTTTCCAGGCTCACATGCAAATTGAAACTTGAAGTTCAATGACCTTCTCTTGACTCTGTCACATTTTGCAATGCATATCTATCTATCTATCTATCTATCTATCTATCTATCTATATGGTCTACATTTGTTTAAAGAAGATGCTCCAGAGCCAAACAACCAGCTCTGCTGTTGATTAGCTTAAAGTAACATTTCAGTTACTTAATCTTGGGCTCAGCAGCACTCTCATCTGTAAAATGGGAATATTAATGGCATTTTCCTTATAAGGGAAGGTAAAAATAGCTGATATTCTAAAATTGTGCACATAGTAAATGTCGAAAAGTTGTTAGCTTATAGTTGTACTATGACCACTGCAATCCTGGAATTTTTCTAGCCAACTATTTACATTTCCACAAGATTTATTCTTGTGGAGATTTTCTTCCAAGTAGTCCATTGGATTTGACATTTATCTCTGCCTCTTTTCTCTCATGCCTAGAGTTTTGAGAGGAGGTATATTCCTCCAAACTCCGAATTCGTAAGCTTCAAAAATGTTTGAATGTCATTTAAATTGTTTTATATTGCTTCGATTTCCTTTTTCTCAGTATGTTCCCCTTCCCAGCCACTGCATTTTACCAAATCACCTCCACTTATCTCCAGAGTTTACGAATCTGCCCATTTAGGAAATTAGCTCAGCAGTAACACCTCAGAGTATTGTGAGAAAGGATAAAAATTATGCAACCAGTCTTTATTTTCTGACCCTAAAATCAAAGAGCTATAATTTGACTATTTTTTTGGATCCGAGACAGAGTTTTACAACCAACCTCTCTCTTGCTGTTCACATTGCCATTCATGATTACTGTAATCAGATTACTTTGGGGGAACATTGCTTCAATTGTGGCTTTTCCACCCACACCTGCTTCACTCCTACCTCTGCTCAAGGCAAAAGAGAGGGAGCCAAACTCCATGGGTACTTGGGCCCCTAATTGTGTGTTCTATTCCAGAGTTAGGGATGAAAGGAAAGGAAGCAGGTCAAGGATCCATGGTCTGCAGAGCCATAGGACTTCCTGTGTATATTTGGAAGTATCCAAACCAGCTTTAGTTAGAATTCATTGGAGTGGGAATGTTCTTAAAGTGAATACAACAAGACATCCCTTACCTTCTTGAACATACTTCGTTCTCTTCCTGGAGAGGCTTGCAATTCTTAGGAATATCTGTTATTGTTTTCTGCTCCTTGTTGTTAGGTGCCATCGAGTCGGTATCCGACTCATAGTGACCCTCTGTACAACAGAGGAAACACTATTGTCAGTGCTTCTCTGCTGTTCATAAGGTTTTCAATGGCAGATTGATTTTTGGGAGGGGGTTGCCAGGTCCTTCTCCCATTTCTGCTCCTGTTGTTGTTGTTGTTGTTAGGTGCCGTCGAGTCAAGTCCGACTCATAGCGACCCTATGTACAGCAGATGGAAACACTTGCCGATTCTGTGCCAGGCAAACCATCTTATTTAGGTTTAAGCCCATTGTTGCAGACACTGTGTTAATCCATCTGGTGGAGGGTTTTCCTCTTTTCCGTTGACCTGCCACTCTTCCAAACATGATGTCCTTCTCCAGGGATTGTTCTCTCCTGACTACATGTCCGAAATATGTAAGACGCAGTTTGGCCATTTTTGCTTCCAAGGAGCACTCTGGTTGTACCTCTTCTAGGCCA
>VMDO01014942.1:0-52833 GCA_007922755.1 Pedetes capensis | reverse complement strand
CTCTCCCTCTCCTCCCTTTCCCCTGAAATGCAATAGGCAAGCCTGGGGTGCCCTGGCTCTCTGATTGGGAACAGTCTTCCCCTGCCTTGGTGAGGGAGGTTTAGTCCAGCCCCTTGCTGGCCATGTAGACTCTTGACCCGAATGGAGGCGTCCCTTAGTGCCCTAATATGTAGGGACACACGGATTCCCCTGCTGGAGGCGGAGCGCGGCAGCCACGCGATGGGGACAGCAACTCCTGCCTGGTGGCTCCTCTGGGATGCAAGTGGCTGGGGGACGGGAAGGAGACGGTGAGATCCTGAGTCCTAAGTGGGAGTAGCCTGCAGCCGTAGCTCTGTGGCATCCGATCCCATCAGATCTCAGAAGCTAAGCAGGGCCGGGCCTGGTTAGTCCTTGGATGGGAGACCGCCTGGGAACACCAGGTGCTGTAGGCTTGGGAGAAGGACCCGGAAACCCACTCCCCAAAAATCAATCCGCCATTGAAAACCCTATGAACAGCAGAGAAGCACTGACAATAGTGTTTTGCCTGCTGTACATAGGGTCGCTATGAGTCGGATACCGACTCGATGGCACCTAACAACAACAAGAAGTGGGAATAGCCTGGATCCCTCAACAAACATTAGGGGCAGTCACACAAGCAGCGAAGCATCGGCACTTTCCCAGCAAAGTCCTTTCTTTCTAGCAATTTTTCAGGCCCCTTCGGAGAGCTTTGCAAAGTTGAGTCTCTTTCGACCCGGAGAAACGCTCGGTTTCCCGGTTTCATTTCAGCTCTGCAGCACCAATCCATGGGGATGAGTGGAGCCACCTGGGCGGCAGCGCCCTCTGCTGGCCTTGTTGAGAATGGCGGCATCGGAGCCTGTGGTCCCTCCTGGCTTCCGAAGTATCCCGGGGAGACGGACAACGACTGAAGTTAAAATGGGTTTTAAATGCCGCTGCTGGGGAGGGCTCAGGGAGTGGGCATTTCGCACCCGCGGGTGGTAGTGGTGGAGGAGGGGGGTGCGTGCAGCCCTTCTGGAGAGAGAAGTGAAGTAAAATTATCAACCTCGTTGAAAGTCTTGGTGTTTCATAAATATACATAAGTTTTGTCAAATTAAAAGTAAAGTAAAATGTAAAAGAAGTCAAAAGAAGTGTTTGGAAATTCAGAAATGGTGCTGTTAGAGACTGCTATATGAGTGCACCAATGCAAAAAGACATATGTACGGGTCAAGGTGTTCACTGTGGGATAGCCCGGAAGGAGGAAAATGTCTAGTATTAGCATGTGGTTGAAATAACCATGGTATATACGTTAAAACAGAGTGAAATCACTGAAAATAGCATGTAAGAATATTACATACTATAGGGAAATGCTCGCGATATGCAGTTGCAATTTTAGAAAGCAGATTACAAAACAGTGTGCTCAAGAACGAGTTCCGCTCAAGACCTCTGTGATGGGGACTACCAGGGCACTGTAGGCTTGGGAGAAGGACCTGGCCACCCACTCCCAAAAAACAATCAGCCATCGAAAACGCTATGAATAGCAGAGAAGCACTGACAATAACGTCTCACCTGTTGTATGTAGGATTGACTATGAGTTGGACACCGACTCCATGACACCTAACAACAGCAACAACAACAACAAAAGTCTGACCTCCCCATGAGGCAGGACAGAAAGACAGAAAAGTGAAGTGGCTGTGAGAAGGGAGGGAAGCCCTCATTCTGCAACCTGGCTGTCCCCCTGCCTGCAGAGAATGAAGAGCCTGGCCCCCCTGCGCAGGTCAGGGGAGATCGCGTGCACAGAGAGGCTGCTTGGGCTTCTAGGCCGTGTCCAGCAAGAACGGTAAAGACAGCAGACGGACAGTGCTTACTTGGGGCCAGAACATTCATGATCTTTCAGTTTGACCATGCCAGTGGTCCTCACTCAACCCTAAATGTAAACAATGCACCTCCTAAGACCACCTTACAATTTCATCTACAAGAAGGAAATTCATTAGGATAGAAAATATAGGTGGTGGTGGTTGTTTTTAGCAACCCTCATAGGGTTTTCAATGGCTGATTATTTTGGGATTGCTTCAGGAGTGGGTTGCCACATCCTTCTCCCATTTTGCGGTGCTGGGGATAGAACCCAGGTCCTCAGAGAGTGTGGAGCAGTGCTCTACCCACTGAGCCAAACCCCAACCCCCAAAAGAATAGGCAAACCAGCTTTTTTTTTTCTTGTGGTATTTTAAGAGTTGAACCCAGGGCCTTGCATATACTTTGCAAGTGCTCTTACAGCTAGGCTGCACCCCTAGCCCATTCTCAATTTTTATTTTATTTTATTTTGAGACAGGATCTCGCTAATTTACACAGGCTGCCTCTGGCCTTGAACCTGTGATCCTCCTGCCTCTGCCTCCCAAGTCACTGGGATGACAGGTGTGCGCCACTTGCACCCAGTTCATGTTGGTATTCTTTCTCAATTTTTCAGCTTTATTCAATTTTTAAACTTTGCTTAATTTTTGACCCTGGTTGTAATTATATCCTTTGAGCAATATAATGTCAAAAGCCACATCATGTATGTAGCTATTGTTAAGACACTGAGGTGTGATGGTCTCTTGAGAAAGCCACATGTCTTGGAGGTTTACTACTATTTCTCTCTCTCCTCTCCCTGTCTGTCTCTTCTCTCCTTCTCCCCCTCTTTCTCTGCCTCTCTCTCTCTCTCCCTCTCTCTTCTCTCTCTCTCTTCCTGAATGCCAGCGCTTAAATCTAAAGTGCACATTACAGACTCTTATCTTTACTTAAGAAACTCGCTAACTTTGCTTCACCCTGACTCGTCCTGAAATTCTTTTCTGCAGCGTAGCCAAGGACCTGGCTCTGAGTGGAGGTCCCCGCGTGGGGAGCTCCTCAGACGACAGGGGGCAGCACTGAGCCGCATCCCCCGCTGCCGCTGACACCCACACTCCTCTCCATGACGGGCTCTTCTGCGCCCTCTGTGATCCCTCTGAACAGCTCCTCCTCTGAGAAGCCTTTCCCGCCACCTGGCTGAAGGGCGTCATTCTGTCCCAGCTTCTGTTTGCTGAGTGGCTTCCTGACGTGCCACCGCTATGAGAGCAGGGACCAGGTTGGTCCTGGTCACCGCTGTATCCCCTGTCCTGAGCAGGTTCATGGGCATGGCTGGGAGGCTGGCGTGGTGCTGCCATTTAGAGCCCCAGGGCCCGGGGCTGGGGCACCCATCTGGAAGGGGCTGGGCGGAGGAAGGCCAGGGTGGGCGGTTTTCTTCAGGGCGTCCTCAGGTGGGTCTGCCCTCAGGTCAGTTCGCCACAGGCCTTCTCAAGCTTGCAGGGAGGACTAACCCCGGGGACAGGGGTGCACGTGTGTGACCTGGGTAAAGCTCGGGCTCCGATTCCGCAGGTCAAGAAGGGCCTGCATCTCTGCCTAGCCGCCAGGGGCTGGCCCAGGCCCCGCCCTGCGTACTGCACGTAGGTCCCCAGCACCTCTCTGGTGGGCTCAGCCCTGAGAAGAAAGCGGAAGAGGTCCAGTCCTGGCTGCCCCACCCCAAGGCGCCTGGAACAAGCAGTAAGTGGTGCAGGTGCCGTGGGCGTGGCCCAGGCAAACAGGGAACAGGGTAACCCAGCAGGGTCCCCGTGGAACCCCAGGAAAACTTCTTGGAGGAGGGGGCCTGAGCGACTCAAGGGCTCACTCCTGGAACCCAAGAAATGAGCAGGTCTCTGACTTCCGCCACAAAGGGGAGACACCAGGAAGGAATGGCCACAGTGGTCATCCCAGGCCACCTAACAGCCATGGCTGGTGCCAACCCAGCGTGCAGAGCCAGCAGAAACTCCAGTGGGTACAGTGGAGACTCCTGGAAGAAGAGGGAGGTGGGAAGAGGTGAGCTGGAGTCCCCATGCTGCCCGTTGTGGCCGGTCCCATTTCAGGAAGTTGGAGTTAGTCTAGTACCTGTGCATTAGGTAGGGGCCGGCGCTGGGATTTAGCTCAGTTGGTAGAGTGCTGCGCTGCAGTCTCTGAGGTCCCGAGTTCAATTCCCAGCACAACAAAAAATGGGAGAAGGGCCTGGCAATCCACTCCCAAGGCAATCCCAAAACAGTCAGCCATTGAAAACCCTATGAGGGTTGCTATGAGTCGGATACCAACTCGATGGCACCTACCAACAACAACAACAACATGTAGGGGCCAGCCCATCTTCAGGGGTCCTGGTGGGGAGCACTCCTACATGATTCTGTAGGTCTTTTCTGCCCCAGGTACGTATTTTCTCTATGCATAACATACACACACACTCACACACACACACCATCCCCACATATGTGTGGTTTTGAGATGCACACTTTTTTTTTTTTTTTTTTTTTAACATTTCAGCATCTCGCATTCTTTCCTGACCTAGATCCTCGCTGATCTCCTCCAGAGAGAATTTGCTCTTTCGACGCCAGGAACACCCACATCTGAGACCACTGTCGCACGACCCCGCTGCTGGAGTTATTTTGGACTGCACCATGTACCCGCGGCCCCCAGACGTGGGCGGGCACTCGCTTGCAGTGGAAACTGCAGCAGTTTCCTATCCTCCACCCACTGCCAAGTTTGATTCATGCAAATATCTTCATGGTCCCCGTCTGCAGAGCAGGGGTCTCAGTCTGTTTTCGGCTGCCATACCTGAGCGCACAGACTGGGAAAGTCATAAAGGACAAAGAGTTATGCAGCATATAATCCTGGAAGTCCAAGATCGTGGGGGTTCCTCTAAAGGGGGTGTTGTTGATGGTGGGGACTCTGTAGAGGCCCAGGGCTGTGGAGGGTGTCCCAAGGATAGACAGAGCAAATGTGCCAACTCAGGTCTCTCTTCCTCTTTTTTTTTTCTTCCAGTACTGGAGGGTTGAATCCAGGGCCTTCTACACGCTAGGCAAGTACTCTACTACTGAGCTGTGCCCCAGACCCTTTTTCATTTTGAAATGTAGTTGTTGTTAGGTGCCATCGAGTGGGTGTCCAACTCATAGTGACCCTATGTACAACAGGTGAAACACTATTTTCAGTGCTTCTCTGCTATTCATGGGTTTTCAATGGTGGATTAATTTTTGGGAGTAGATTGTCGGGTCCTTCTCCCAAGCCTACAGTATCTGGTGTTTCCAGGTGGTATCTCATCCAAATAGTAACCAGGCCTGACCCTGCTTAGCTTCTGAGATCTGACGTGATTGGAGGCCACAGTGCTATGGCTGCTGGCAATACTTTGAAATAGGGTGTCATTAATTTGCATAGGCTGCCTCTGGTCTCGAACTTGAGATCCTCCTACCTTAGCTGCCTGAGTCACTGGAATTACAGGTGTGCGCTATGGTGCCCGGATCTTTCTTCCTCTTCATATAAAGTCATGAGAGCAATCAGGGGGCTGAGGTTTAGCTCAGTTGGTCGAGTGCTTGCATTGTGTTCTCTGAAGGCCCTGGGTTCAATCCCCAGCACTGTAAAAATGGGAGAAGGACCTTGCGGCCCACTCCCAAAACCATCAGCCATTGAACACCCTATGAATAGAGAATCAGTGACATAATGCTGGGCATGGCACAGTGTTGGGAGTGTTTTGTTCCGTTGTACACAGGGTCACTATGAGTCAGGTCTGACTCACCCACACCTAATGACAACAACAGTGCAATTGTAGGCCTCAGTCTCATGATTCAAATTACTTCCCAAAGGTCCCATCTCTGCACATATCTCGATTACTTTTCCACTCTCTTACTATTTCACAATGGGATTAGAGCTCAAGATGAATTTGGCTTGGGGGACACTCGAGAGGAGTTTTGGGGGGACATTTGAACCCTAGCAGCAGATTTTTTCAATGGGATTCTAGGTTCCTTTTTTTTTTTTTTCTTTTTTCTAGGATCTCCTATTAAATTCTTTGGGCAGTGCATATTTTCTTTGTTAGTTTCAATGTTTGATGCATTTTACAATTGAGAACGTTCTAGATTGGATCAAATAATGTATGAAATCAGCCCGACCTGCTTTCCATTACAGTGAGACGCACAGCTTTTATTTTCCCACGGAACACTTTAATTTCCCATAAGCGCAGTTTTTTAAGAGGTCCTGCATAGCCCACTAAAAGTACCCTGCTGGCGTCGCTGAGAGACTTGAGGGCTCTTTTTCTCTCTTCCAGGGCAGAGCCTACGAGGCCCCCGGCAGTAGTTGCCACAAGGCGTCGCTGTTGCGTGGATCCTGGTGCAGCGGAGTGAACGGCTATCCACTGCTACATTGACACTATTCCTGGGGCCAGATTTTGGAGGGGCAACCTGGTGCCCTACCTCAAGGTTTCCAAGTTTCAGCCTCTTAGTTGGCATCACTAACTCAGCCAGATGGTTTAGGTCTTGGGCGTTTCCAGCCTTAAACCAGCCTGTACCATTAACAGGTCATTGGTTCAGACTCCCCTCCATCCTGGGGTCCATTCCTGACAGCAGCTGATGAAAGGCCCCCAGTCCATCAGAGAGTTCCCAAGAGCACTGACCCTGGAAAGGAGAGCTGTTGAGGATTAAGTCCCTTTTCTATCCAGAAGCCCCACTAAATATTTCAGCCCACTTCTCTCCAGGGAAGCCATCCAAAACACAGAGGCCTTAAGAATGAAAAAAGAATGAGAATAAGAATGAAAATCCATCACAGCGCTGGAGAGGCTGAGGCAGGAGGATTATTGTGAATTCCAAGCCAGCCTGGGCTACATAGTGAGTTCCAGGCCAATCTGGGCTACACAGTAAGACTCTGTCTCAAAAATCTAAAAAAATGCTGGGCGTGGTGGCGCACGTCTGTAATCCCAGTGGCTTGGGAGGTGGAGGCAGGAGGATCGCAAGTTCGAGACCAGAGGCAGTCTGAGTAATTTAGTGAGACCCTGTCTCAAAAAGTAAAAAAATGGGCTGGGGGGTGCGGCTCAGTGGTCCAGCACTTGCAAAGCATGGAAGTGCGAGGCCCTGGGTTCAACCCCTGTACTGCAAAACAAAACAAAACAAAACCTAAAAAAAAGAAAGAAAAGGGGGGGGGGGAGGAGAGAGGAAGAAAGAAAGAAAGAGAAAAAGAAAGAGGAATGAATGAATGAATGAATGAATGGAGAAAGAAAAAGAAAATCCACCTCTGGGCAGTGTTGTAGCATCCTTGCCAGAGACATCATTGGCAACGTCCCTTGCTAAAAATGACACGCCACAGAATGTTATGACACTGCTCTTTCAGGTCCTGTAGTCCCATACAAGCTCCATCTTGGAGGCGGGATCAGGGGGTGCTGTCTTTCAGGGGCAATGGGTGAGCTTTCACTTTAGGGGAATGGGGCTACACGGTAAGGGCGAGAGCTGGACTACTAGGATATGGGTGTGAATAACTAAGCAATCTGAGGTGCGAGGAGTAGGCACGAAGGGCCCATGGCCGATGGCCAGAGCCTTGTGCTTGGCGGTGATGTGCCCTGCAGCGTAAAGGACTCTGGCTGTCCCCCAAACATGAGCCAAGTCCACATTACTCTACAAGCTTTCGGCATCTGGGTCGTGGCTTTCAGAACCTGGCATCCAGGGTACACAGGATACAAGCAGGGCCTTCCAAGGGGCCCCAGGGGCACCTCTGTTCAACATGGATCAGAGGAGGGGCTCGTCCAAAGCTACCCAACGCGTCCTAGCCCCCCATGGCTCCTTGCGTTAACCATGAATCCCTAGCAGCCGGCCGGCCATGGTGACCCCGAGTCTCCAGCCGCGGGGCCAGCTCAGGACAGGTACTCTCGGACCGTGAGCTCCTTGAGGGTGAAGCCCCGCTGGGTGGGCCTCCGGAGCTCGCTGTCGTCCAGCCGGCCCTGCAGCGACACGAAGTCCCCGCCGAGCGCGTAGGCCAGGGGGATCATGGCGTGCAGCAGAGGCGCGTAGTAGCGGTGGCCCTCGCGGGCGTGCAGGCAGCGCAGGGCGCGCTCGCCGGCCGCCAGGGCCTCGGCCGGGCGCTCCAGGTCGCGGTGGCACAGGAGCACGGCGCAGAGCGCGGGCACGCGCGCGGCGGGGCAGTGCGCAGTCAGCTTCTCCAGCAGCGGCACGGCGCGCTCCAGCAGCTCGAGCGCGCGCGGGTACTGGCCGGCGCGCAGGCAGCCGAAGGCCTCGCGCAGCTCGGGCCGCGTGAGGAAGTCGAGCAGCTCGCGCGAGCGCCGCACGGCGCGCACCGCGTACAGCAGCCGCAGGTAGTCGCGCAGCTGCCGCCGGCGCTCCGAGATGGTCTCGGGCGACAGGTTCCCGGTCAGGCGCTTCCGCGGGAAGGCCACGTCCTCCAGCTCCTCGCCGAACCGCCGCAGCAGCGCCTTCTGCAGCCTGGCGAAGTCGGAGTAGCGCCGCTCCAGGACCGCCTTGGTGCTGTCGAAGCTCCCGGTCTGGATGACCACGATCTGGTACATCTGCGCGCAGAGAGCACCTTCGGAGCCCACCCCGGGGGCGCCCCGCCAGGGAAGACGACCGCGAGGGTGGCCTAAGCCGCGCCCTCCCAAGTGGCTCATCCCTACCTGTCATTCAGTTCTGGTTTTGTTTGCTTGGCGGTGCTGGGGGTGGCACCGTGGGCCTTGCACATAATAGGCAAGTGATCTACCACCGAACTACAGGTCACCCCTGCGATCTTGCTTTTTTTTTTTTTTTTTTTTTTTTTTTTTTACTTTTTTAGACAGAGTCTCGCTAAGTTAAGCAGACTGCCTCTGCTCTCGAACTTGCGATCCTCCTGCCTCCGCCTCGCCACCACGCCCGGCTCTTTTGCTTTTGTTTTTGAGACAGGGCCTCACTTTGTAGCCCAGGATGGTCTTGAACTTGAGATCATCCCTCCACTGCCTCCCAAATGCTGGAATTACTGGCATGGGCCACCACACCAGGCTGCAATTCTGGCTTGGCTTTTCTTTCTCCTCTCTCTCTTCTCTCTCTCTTTCTTTCTTTCCCTTTCCTTCCCTTCCCTTCCCCTCCCTCCCTCCCTTCCTTCCTTCCTCCCTCCCTCCCTCCCCCTTTTCTTTCTTTTCCTTTCTTCCTTTTCTTTCCTTCTTTCTTTCTTCTTTCTTTCTCTTTCTTCTCTCTTTCTCTTTGTCCTTCCTTCCTTCCTTCCTTTCTTCCTCCCTTCCTTCCTTCTTTCTCTCTTTATCTTTCTTTCTTTCTCTTTTTTCCTGTTGTTGTTGTTGTTGTTAGGTGCCGTCGAGTCGTGTCCAACTCATAGTGACCCTCATAGGGTTTTCAATGGCTGACTGTTTCGGGATTGCCTTAGGAGTGGATTGCCAGGTCCTTCTCCCATTTTTGCAGTGCTGGGAATTGAACTTGGGACCTCAGAGACTGCAGTGCAGCGCTCTACCAACTGAGCTAAATCCCAGCCCTTTTTTCTTGACAGTGTGTATTTTATTTATTTTAGCATATATTAAGTGTACAAACTAATGAGTTTCATTTGGCATTTTCCTATATGCGTATAATGTACTTTGCTCTTATTCACTCCACCCCATGACCCTGTCTTGCCCTCGCTCCCTGCGCTGCTGTCTATGAAGGTGATTCATGGCAAGAGGCAAACCCAGGATAACAAGCACAGTGGCTGGAGGCATCTTGGAGGAAAACAGCACAGGGACCTGGCCATGCAGGAGGCCTGGGGCCTCTCTCTGCTTTGTGTTGTCAAAACGAGGCCCCTGTGTCCTGGACTGGGAAGAATGGATTGGAGCCGTGTGTTTCCATGTGGAATACCTGGCGGTTGGTTCTGGATATCACGTCACATCCTTTAGGCAGTGAGGCCACACCACAAGAAAACTGTTCCGCTTCAGTTCTCTTCCAAGAGAGCAAGGACTAAAGCTCAGACTCTGGGGCCAGGCTGCCTGGTGATAATCCAGCCCCACCGCAATCTTGCTGTGTGGTTTCAGGCAGCTTAGCTTCTCTGAGCCTCAGTGTTCTCGTCCATAAATCAAGAACAGAAATGGTCCCTACTTCATTCACTGGGTGAGGAGTTAGTGAACGAATCACCGTAAACGCCAGGAACTGTGCCCTGCGCTTGGCACCCGGTCATAGCTATTGGTATCTTGGTCCCAATGAAGTGGAGAAAAGTGGAGTGCATGTTTTCCATCTTCCTACCACAGGCTGATTTAGCTCAGTTGGTAGAGCGCTGCTCTGCACTCTCTGAGGTCCTGAGTTCAATTCCCAACACCACAAAAATGGGAGAAGGACGTGGCAACCCACTCCCAAGGCAATTCCAGAACAATCTGCCATTGAAAACCCTACAAGGGTCACTGTGAGTCAGACGTGACTCGAGGGCACCTAACAACAACAGCCACCACAGGCTGAAATTCCAGTCTAACAGACAGCAGCCTCTGAGCACAGAGCTTTCCATGGCCATGGTAACCAACTGGAATTTAGTAACAGAGCTTAGCTTTCTTTGCGTTTACTTTTAGAATTGCTTTTTCTTTTCATTTTTTCTTTTCTTTTCCTTTTTCTTTTCTTCTCTCTGTCTCTCCTCTCTCTCTCTCTCTCTCTCTCTCTCTCTGGTGTGTGGTACTAAGGTGTTGAACTCAGGGCTTTGGACATACTTTGCAAGTGCTGTACCACTGGACTGAATCCCTAGCCCCCTCTTTATTTTTATTTTTATTTTTATTTTTATTTTGAGACAGGGTCTTGCAGAGTTACGCAGGCTGCCTCTGGCCTTGAACTCGCCATCCTCCGGCCTCAGCCTTCCGAATCACTGGGATGACAGGTGTGCAAAGAATCACTGGGATGACAGGTGTGCAAAGAAATGAAAGTAAACCATCATGGTAAATGATACCAGGATATGACAAAACCGGTGGAGAAGGGCCACAGATGACTAATGCCTGGTTAACGTGGGATTAAGCTGAGCTACTTCCTTTTTGGGCCTGGGATTTAGCTCAGTTGGTAGAGCGCTGCGCTGCAGTCTCTGAGGTCCCGAGTTCAATTCCCAGCACCGCAAAAATGGGAGAAGGGCCTGGCAATCCACTCCCAAGGCAATCCTGAAACAGTCAGCCATTGAAAACCCTATGAGGGTCGCTATGTGTCGGACTCGACTCCACGGCACCTAACAACAACAACTTCCTTCTTGGGACCAGAAACTGTGACTCGCAGGTTTCTGATCGTTGCAAGACCTGGCACGTGGCCACGCGTGACGTCTCTGTTTCTCTGGCAGAACTCTTCGGTTCGTGTGCCAACCCATCGGCTGCTTGGGAAAGCTTGAGGTCCCACTAAACTTGCCCAGGGCCAGGAAGGAGGCTTGATGGGGCTGCCCCGTTTCCTGACTTTGGCTTACCACAAATTTGGAGATGTGCCTCTCCTCGATGCGCGCGTCCGCGATCTCGAAGAGCAGCTTGACGTGCTTCCAGCGGCTCTTCTCCTTCCGCCAGTATTCCTGCAGCTCGCGCGTGGTCATGGCGGAGCCGGGGCTCACGCTGCTGGGCCCGGCTGGGTCAGCGTCCTGGGGGTGCCGCGGCGGGGCAGCGCCCTCTAGCGGCGAGGGCGCGGGGAGCGGCCTGGGTCTGTCTGGGTTGGGACAGCAGGGTTCCGGAGGGGTAGTAATGATCCCTTCCCCCCACCCCAACATTGCTAGGTTTACAGGTGCAGCAGGGGCATTGGCCACACCTCTGGGCCCAGCCTGGCCGAATCCACCTCCTGCTGACAACTCAGCCCATCACCCCTGACCACTTCCTGGTTGTGAAATGCAGCGGGGGCGGGGAGCGGGGAGGCTCTGGCCTCATCTACTCCTTGCCTGCAGAGGAGCCTGGCAAGCAGGGCACCCGCGACACTGCCTCTGCGCTACCTGCAACGCTGCCTCTGTGGCTACCGCAGGGACCCCTGGAGCACAGGAGTGAGGGGGAGGGAGGGGGCCACATGCGGTGCTGCAGCCTGAGCCCGCTGGCCCTCAGCACCCTCTAATCGCGTGGCCCACACGCCCTGCCTGTGCTCGCGCAATGCCACCCCTCTGCTCCTGTTTCCCTGCCTGGAGCCCACACGGGGTTTCAGGAGCCTCCCTTGGGTCCTCCGATGGTGTGAGAATCTGGAGACGGCTTGCAAACCTTCCCCACCACAATGTGCAAGTGGTTGTGCATTTCTTGCACGTGATATGGATGGGCCCCAGAAGCCCTTGTCCAGCGAGTCTATGTTGTCACTTCAGCTGCCCTTGGCATTAAAGTGCCTTGTTCCAATGGCCTCCTGCCTTCTTCCAATGGCCTCCTGCCTTGTTCCAATTGCCTTTTCTGGCCACATTTCTGATCATTCATCACTGTTTTCCCCACTGAACCTGGATTTATCCTGCCTTGTTCCATTTGCCTTTTTTTTGGCGGCATTTCTGATCATTCATCACTGCTTTCCGTACTGAACCTGGATTCAGCTTGCCCTGCATGATGGGTTCCACTTGCCCTGCATGGGACATCCCAGGTGTCCAGCGGGTCCCTCCTACCGATAGTAAGAGGAGATTGTTCCAGGTACTGTAGCACAGAGGTCCGCAGCCCCGTGGGCACAGACTGGTGGGACTGTTAGGAAGAGGCTGCATGGCAGGCGGTAAGTGAGTAGGCGAGGGAGGCAGAGACGTCACCTGTATTTACAGCCGCTCCCCATCCTTCACATTACAGCCTTTGCTCCGCCTCTGGTCTGTGGAAAACTTGTCTTCCACAAAACCGGTTCCTGGTGCCGAAAAGGCTGGGGACCGGTGCTCTGGCAGATGTCGTCAGTGCTGGGCAAGGCCCCTTGGCACTCACGGTGTTCTGGAACACGCTACCGGACTGCTACCGGACTCCTAAAGGCAACACCTATGACTCTGGCCCAGGATCTCCCTCAGCCCACACAGGGCAGGACTGGGGGAGAATCGCCTGGCTTCCCGTCCTGCGGGGCCACAGCTCTGAGATACATCCTGTACACCTTCCTGGGGTTCCTGCTGTTGGGACTGAGCCCCAAGGGCCTGCCTGCCCCAGGCATCTGTCGTTGGCCCTTCCTGTCCCCACCTGCACCCATGGCTGTGCCTCCTGGGATCATTGCCCACAAAAACTGCCTGCCCAAGTCCTGGTCTCCAGGTCTCCTCTGGGACCACCCAAGCTAGTATTGCCACCTAGCTGTCTTGACGCATCCACTGAAGCTACCCACATTTGTGCTTCAAATGGCTTTAAACCTTGCTCTCCCTCACTGAGGAGTCTCAAGCCCACCTGAAGGTCCCTCGGGGCCTGGCAGACATGAGCCTGTGGCTGGTTTGTCCTTCCTGCTCATCGCTGTGCACTGAGTGACCGGTGCCGTCCAGCCGGGGCTCCCAGGGTGCTCGCAACTCGCCATGCTCCAAGGCTGACAGTGCTGCGGGAGAGACAGGGTGCCCGCTTGAGATGGGGCTCCTGGAGTTTTGGGTGTCTGGGATCCCTGGTGTATTCCCTACTGGGGGGCAGAGGGGAACGACAACGCCCCCCGCTGCTGGGCCTCCACTGCCTGCCCAGCCGCCAGATCAAACCTGGCACACCCGTTGGCTGGACAGATGGCTCCCAGGTGCTACAGAGCCTTCTCTTAGAGCGGTGGCCCTTATGCTGTTCAGTTGCTCTGGTTGTCAAAAGAGGTGGTTTTAAATGAAGGGCATGGCTTTGGCAATCACTTGGGAGAAAGATGCTGGCTTATCCAGATCGATGTCCCAATACTCAATTTTATATTACTGTGCCGACGTATAATCTATCATCTATCTATCTATCTATCATCTATCTATCTATCTATCTATCTATCTATCTATCTATCTATCTATCATGTATAATCTATCATCTATCTATCTGTCTGTCTATCTATCTATCTATCTATCTATCTATCTATTTATATATCATGTATCTGTCTGTCTACTGGGGTTGCCAAAAATGTATACATAATTTAAGCGACATTATCTATTACTTTTCAGAGTCAAATTGAGTTAAAATAGCAATGTGTAGCATGACATTTGGGCTGGGATTTAGCTCAGTTGGTACAGCGTGGCGCTGCAGTCTCTGAGATTCTCAGTTCAATTCCCAGCACTACAAAAATGGGAGAAGGGCCTGGCAATCCACTCCCAAGGCAATCCCGAAACAGTCAGCCATTGAAAACCCTATGAGAGTGCTATGAGTTGGATACCAACTCGACAACACCTAACAACAACAACAACAAGCATGACATTTGCTCACGAGATGGTGGTAATCAAACGAACGCTAGTGCTACCAAGTGTACAATACGGTTTTTTTTTTTTTTTTTTTTTTTTTTTTTTTGTGGTGCTGGAGATCAAATCCAGGGCCTCCCATGTAGACAAGTGCTTTACCATGGAGTTGTGCCCCCAGCCCTCCTTTTCTATTTTTTATGCTGAGAGAGGGTCTTGCTAAGTTGCACAGGCTGCCTCTGGCCCCGAACTCTTGATCCTCTTCCCTCAGCCTCCTGAGCTGCAGGACTATAGATGTGCATCACCGTATCTGGCCACAACACATTGTTAAAACAGCAAAGTGGAAAGATTTGTCCAGGATGTGTATACGTGTTTTTTAGCACCCTCTGTAGATCTAGCACCTCTCTATCTATCACCTGCCTATCACTAATTTGTCATCTCTCTATCATCTACCACCCGTCTACCTACCTGTCTATTATCTATCTTTGAGCAAACATCAGCTGACCATTTATTATGCCTACTGTGTACTTCCCTAGTTCTTCACACCCCCTATCTAATTTAACACTCACAAAAATTTACGCCTCTCCGCAGATGAGGAAACTGAGGTCGAGCCCCAGGTCACACCGCTGGAGTGTGCGCCATCAACGAACAAAGTGGACTTCATCTCAAGTGCTCGAGACAGCCTGACCTGTCCTCCACCCTCACCAGGATCTCTTCATCTGATCACCATCAGTGATAGGGACTGTTTTTATCCCTGCTTTGTGGTGAAGGAACAGGGCCACAGAGCTGCGAAAGATCAAGAGCTGGCCGTGGTGCCAGGCCGCGGGCTCAGGCCAGCTTGACCACAGAATCCTCCATCTTGCCAGGGGCAAGTGGGGTGGCAGGCAATAGGCCACTGAGGCCCAGGTCACACAGAAACTCTGTTTGTGACTCAGACAAGTTAGCAAGATGACCTGGTGGCTGGCAGGTCACTCAGCTTCCTGTAAAATGGGCATAGTGGCAGAACCCACATTCACGAGGCTGATGTAGAGCATTGGCTTAGGCAGACAAGCGCTCTTCCATGGAGCTGTGCCCCCAGCCCTCCTTTTTTACGTTTTTACTTACTCGGGGCCTTTTAGATTACACAGGCCAGGCCCTGTAAGTCACCCTTGTTATTAGCATCTGGCCTGCACTAGATGTTTGGGAAGTAGTTATGGAGTAAAAGACTCCAAATTAAGGGGTAGCTGGGGGAGGATTACAGATGTTTCCAACTAGAAAGAGAGACAATTAACATTCACTCAGCTGGGGCAAGTGGCTAGGGCACTGGGTGCAGAAATTCAGGATCAAGAGGCCACAGTGACCTCCCCTCCTTCTTTGTCAGGACTGAGGGAGCAACATGTGGAACCTGGGGACTCGAACTCCAGACCGTTGGATTATAGTCCACAAGCCTGAACCTAGACTACAGCCTAGAGAGAAGGGAGGCCACGGTTGCCTGAAGGCCCCTACTGTGTCCCTGTGGTCCCTGCTCTAGGCGGGGAGGACCTGGGGCTGGAGCCGGGGCTTTCAGGACAGCTCTTACAGGTGGAAGGAAGCCTGGGGTCTTCTCCAGGTGGCCTCTGGGCACTTGTCCAGCGGGTGTTCTAGGGGACCCTCCATCCAACCTCTCCTCTTACAGATGGGTAAGCTGAGGCACAGAGCAGGAGCAGGGCTGGCCTGGGTCGCCCATGCCTGGGCACGGACAGCTCCCTTGCCCCACTCATCTCTCAGGCCCTACGAGGAGTCAGGAGACACGGCCAGCCATCCCGGTCAGCTGGGGACCCTGCGGCAAGTTATTTCCCATCTTCTGGCCTCAATTTTCCCCAGAAAATGTGGCCACAGCTTTGTCCTGTTGGTCAGATGACATGTGGCTAGGGAGGGGCCCCCTGTACTGGGCCAAGTGTCCAGGAAGACAGCAGGTGGCTCATACGCTCTTTCTAATGGACTCTAGGTGGCTGGTGGGCTGGGATTTAACTCAGTTGGTGGATCACTGCTCTGCAGTCTCTGAGGTCCCGAGTTCAATTCCCAGCACCTCAAAAATGGGAGAAGGACCTGGCAACCCACCCCCAAGGCAAACCCGAAACAGCCATTGAAAACCCTATGAGGGTCGCTATGAGTCAGATACCAACTTGACAGCACCTAACAACAACTAGGTGGCTGGGAGTTCCTGGGGACCGAGTGCTTCCTGTGGGCACCCTCTGCATCTGCTTCCACCAGCTTACCTGGGAAGCGCATGGTGGTGGGTGGCACTGGCCAAAGTGGCCCTGACCCTTCCAGCCCTGCTTTCATGACTGGGCAGCTGGGACCAGGTCAGAAGCAGGACGCTGCTTTTCCAAGACCTTAAAAGACCCCTGAAATAACACCTTGGTTAGTCACTCCAGTAAAGACCTGACAAAGCTGATCATGCAACTGGGGCTTAGAATAAAAAAGGAACCCAGCAGCTAAGGCCAGTTCCCTTATGTTTTCTCTCGGGGGTTTGGCTGGGAGCCACCTATTTAAAGAGATGGGAAGTAGCCGGGTGTAGTGTCACACGCCTGGAATCCCACCAACTTGGGAGGTGGAGACAGGAGGATCGCAGGTTTGAGGCCAAAGGCGGCCTGCGTAACTTAGCGAGACACTGTCTCAAGGTAAAAAATTAAAAAGGGGCTCGGGGTGCAACTCAGTGGTAGAGCGCTTGCAAAGTATGTGCAAGGCCCTGGGTTCACCTCCCCAAGTACTGGAAAAAAAAAAAAAAAAAGACAAGTGGGGAGGAAAAAAGTCACGCGCCGCTGCATCCATGGGGTCTTGGGCAGCTTCCCACCCTTCTCCAGGCCTCGCTTTCCCCACCTGCAAAATGGGAAAGCAATCCTGTTGCTCTAAAAGCTCTTTGGAGACAGTCACATGGGGGTTCTGTGCCCTTCTCTCTCCACATCTCCGTCACAGAGACTTCTAAACTTTACAACAAAACACTGTAGCCGGGTACGGTGGCACACACCTGTAATCCCAGTGGCTCGGGAGGTGGAGGCAGGAGGATCGAAAGTCTGAGACCAGAAGTAGTCTGCAAAATTTAGCGAGACCCTGTCTCAAAAAAAAAAAAAAAAAAATGGGCTGGCGGCACAGCTCAGTGGTCCAGCACTTGCAAAGCATACAAGCGTGAGGCCCTGGGTTCAACCCCCGGTACCACAAACAACAACAACAACAACAACAACAACAACAACAACAAGACGCTGCAAATATTGGCGCTGTTGGCTTGGGGACCTGTACTTGGCTCAGAGGACAGAGCAGCTTCCCAGCCCCTTTCTCCCTCCAGCTTCGCACGCCTGACAATTCTCCTTCCTGTCTGTCAGATGCCCTGACCCCTGCTCACCACTGGAAGGCCCCTGTCATGTCCAGTCCTTCTGATGGGCACCCAGGGCCACCTGCAGAACTCATGCACCTTTCTGAGGGTGCTGCAAGGCACTTTTCCTTGGTGATGAGCTTCTTGTGGTTGTTAGGTGCCAGTGAGTTGGGTCCCACTCATGGCGACCTTCATAGGGTTTTTGATAGCTGATTGTTTTGGGCCTGGGCTGCCAGGTCCTTCTCCCATTTTTGTGGTGCTGGGAATGGAACCCAGGTCCTCAGAGGTGCAGAGCAGTGCTGTCCCATCTGAGCTAAACCCCAGCATGACGAGACTCTAGTGGGGTGAAATAGAGCCCTCTGGCCTGCTCTGGGAGAGTGAAAAATTTGGGACATTGGCTGGGAATCACTTGTTTCTAGAGGAGCAGAAAGGCAAAGCCAGGAGTCGCTGGCTTGGCTGCCAGACCGGGTTGTTATTCTAGGGCCTGGGCACACGCTCAGCTTTCCCAGCTCTTCACTGGATTGTCCAGCCAAGATTCCCCAAGCTGTCCCTGCTGGGGATGGGGACGGGGGGGGGGGGGGGCTGCCGCCAGGCACCTGGCTGCCGCTGGCCTGGGAAGCCCCACCAAGGGCAGGGTCTCCCCAATGTGTGTGCAGCTCAGAAGCCATGGTGGGGTAGGGTGGGGTCCTGGGGCCTTGATCAAGAGCAGATTTCCCGGCCCTCAGCATCCAGAGAGCCCCAGCGAACAGGTGTGGGGTGGGCCCTGGGCTTCCGCTTTGCGCATGTCTGCTGGGGCTCTGCTGATGGAGGCTCCCTGGGGCCACTTTTTGAGAAACGCAGTTCTAGTGACTTATTCCTCAGGACCAAGAGGGGTGGTCTAAGTGTCCGGCATTTATAAAGGAATTGAGGTGATGGGCAGTGGGGAGCCGTCCCCTGCTCTGTCCCAAGGTGTTCAGGACATAGTGGCTGGGGACGGCCCTTCCCCTCCCACCCTGTCCCCACAGTCCCTAAGGAGGGCCCCAGGAGGAGTGGATGGGGCCGGGGTGGGAAGAGGCCAAGGAGCGTGGGGTCAAATGCTGACTGACCTGAGGTCTGTAGGCTCTGAGCGTCCAGGGGTCCCTGAGAGGCTCACATGGCCCCTCGGCTCCAGTAACCGTCCAGAGTCTGCCCCTGCGCTTAGTTCCCTGTTTGAAACAGGAAATAGACTGTGTGACCTGCCCAGGAGGGCTCTGCGCATTGGCTGCTCAGAGATGGCACACTGAACCCGCTCACACACAGCCCAAAAACGCAGATCTCGGGGTGGAGCCGGCCCTCTGAGCTGAGCCCTGTTCCCTTCTCAGGAGCCTTGCAGTCGCCTCACTGCCGTTCAGAGGCCCAGCAGTCTCTAGCACCTGGCGAGTTCTCCCCAAACCCTTTGTTTCTGTCCTTTCCGGTGGCTATAAGAGAAGACCACAGGCTGCGTAAATTACGAAGAAAACTTTATTTAGCTCACAGTTTCAGAGGCTGGAAGTTGGGCGTAGGGTCTGCTGAGGTCCCCCCTGCTGCGAGTGACATAACACAACAGAAGGTGACAAGGCAGGAGGAGGACAAACTTATAAAAAACCCACTCTTCGGCCGGGCGCAGTGGCGCACGCCTGTAATCCCAGTGGCTCAGGAGGCGGAGGCAGGAGGATGGAAAGTTCGAGACCAGAGGCAGTCTGTGTAATTTAGTGAGACCCTGTCTCAAAAAGTGAAAAAATGGGCTGAGGGGTGCAGCTCAGTGGTCCAGCACTTGCAAAGCATGCAGGCTCGAGGCCCTGGGTTCAACCTCCTAGTACCGCAACAAAACAAAACAAAACAAAACAAGACAAAAAAAAAAAAAAAACCCACTCTTTTGATTAGCAGCTCGGTCCTTCAATAATGACATAGCCCCTTTTATGAAGACTCTGACCTCATAACCCAGTTACATCTCACAAGGCCATACTCCTCAACCCCGTGGCGTGGGGGACCAGCTTCCAACATATGAACTTGAGAAATGAGTCCCAAACACAAGACCCTTTAACATTGATGATGCTACCCTCTGCGCCAGACATGATGGGGGCCGGTATGCCCATTAACAGATGGAGAAACTGAGGCTCAGAGCACAGAGCTGGTTGGATGCGGAGCCGGGGCAGTGGGCAGCCTGGGGTTTCCATCTGGTCCAAAGCTGCATCTGGCACTAGTGAGAGAAAGGTCCAGACAAGCCAAACCCTGGTGTTAGGGGTGTGACACATGGCTGCCCATGTTTGTCCCCTTAGGGGTAAGAGACAGGAGCAGGACAAAAAGAACTTGGCTGTCCCTATCGCCTGATAGGCCCCCCGTGTGTCTTCCCACCACGATCCCCTGTCCCCAGCAGAGGTGGTCATAGTTCCCGTTCTGACGGGGATTCCTCCTTGCCTTACAAATCTGCCATCGATGAAATGATCTTTAAACACTGGTGTCCTTTCATTTTTGAATTTTATGTAAACTGATTCATGCAAATTGTGTTCTTTGGTTTCTCGCTCTTTTCATTCAACATTTGTCAGTGTGAGAGTCACTAATTTGTGTGTGTGTGTGTGTGTGTGTGTGTGTGTGGCCAGAGTTTTAAAAATCTCTACTGTTACCTCATTTGGAACTGTACCACTGTGGCATCTGATCTTGTCAGATGCCGGAAGCTAAGCAGGGCTGTGCCTGCTTAGTACTTGGATGGGAGACCGCCTGGGAACACCAGATACTGTAGACTTGGGAGAAGGATGCAGCAACCCACCGTCAAAAAACAATCAGCCATTGAAAACCCTATGAATAGCAAAGAAGTGCTAACAGTACTGTTTTGCTTGTTGTACATAGGGTCGCTATGAGTCGAACACCAACTTGATGGACCCTAACTACAATAATTGTTACCTTGCTACATGATTTGAATGCATCACTATCATTTTTTGGGTCTGTAATGCACATTTGGGTAGTTTCTAGGGTGCCTGTCATGATCAATATTGCTGTATTGCTGGTTAAATTCTTACACATTTATTTTTTAACTTTTTTTTTTTTTTTTTTCAGATCTTGGGGGTTGAGCTCCAGGCCTTGCACATACTTTGCAAGTGCTCTACTACTGGGCTGCCCATTGGCCCATTTTTAAATTTTTTTCATCTCGAGACAGCATCTTGCTAAAGACGCAGGCTGCCTCAGGACTTGAACCTGTGTCCACCTTCAGAGTTGCTGGGATTACAGGTACCAGCCACGATGCCTGGCTCTTACACATTTATTCAAGTCTGGGTGATTGTCTGAGGGGAGATCACTGGATCTTTGAGGAGAAGTAGCTTCAGCTGCACTTGCTGTTGTTGTTAGGTGCCGTCGAGTCGGTGTCGGACTCACAGTGCCCCTATGTGCAACAGGTGAAACACCATTGTTAGTGCTTCTCTGCTATTCATAGGGTTTTCAAAGGCTGATTGATTTTTGCCAGGTCCTTCTCCCAAGCCTACAGCACCTGGTGTTCCTAGGTGGTCTCCATCCAAGTACTAACCAGATCCGACCTTGCTTAGCTTCGGAGATCTGACGGGATTGGACACCACAGTGGTACAGCTGCAGACTCATCTGCACTAGGTGATGCCAAATCATTTCCCAGTGTGGTTGCACAATTTTGCATCCACGACAGAGGACAGTGTGAGAATTCTATATCTCCTGTACTTGACATTGTCAGGACTTTTTATTGGAGCCATTCTAAAAGGCATGCAGTGGCATTTCATCATGACTTTCAATTGCATTTCCCTGAATCCTAATGGCGATGTGAACACCTTTTCATGGGCCTATTTCCCATATGCAGCTCTTCTTCAGTGGTGCGCTGTTTAAGCCCACTGCTTTCTTGTTTTGATTTTTTTTTTTTTTGAGACAGAGTCTTGCTATGTACCCCAGGCTGGCCTCAGAGTCACGATCCTCCTGCCTCAGCCTCCTGAGTGCTGGGATTACAGTCATGTGCCACCATGCCTAGCCATTGTTGCTTTTCTTGAGTTTTTTTTTCAAGTACTAGGGGATTCAACCATATGAGGCAGCAAGTGCTCCACCACTGAACTACACATTTAGCCCCTTTTCTATTTTTTATTTTGATACAGGTCTCACTAAATTATGCAGGCCGCCTCTGGCGTCAAACTGTTGATCCTCCTTCATCAGCCTCCCCAGTGGCTGGTATTACAGGCATGCATGATGGCGCCCAGCTTGAGTTATTGTTTAATGGTTCATAGGTAACAAATGTATTCATTGGGGTACACATGCTTCTCAATATCCTTTCCCTCCTGTGGTTTGGATTTGTACTTAGTGGGATCTTACAATGAATTTAGGTCGCCAATTTCAATCTATTCAACCACGCTGGTCTTTTATTACATAGGCAGGGGCCCGGAGATTTCTTCCTGAGTTGCTTCTCCAACAAGCTCATAGACCATCAGGAGGCTGGGGATGAGTTAAGATGTACAAAGCTCTGACAGCAACGCTGTTCCGTGCTCTGCGCGTGCTGAGAGTTGACGCTATTCTGGAAGCTCAATAGTTTGCACGTGTTCACCTCCTGGCCTTGTTTATGTAAATGGCCACCCAGTCTCCCTTCTCTGCAGCGCCACTGCTGTCATAGAAAAGAGTGCCCACATACGGGACCGTCTGCTTCTGGGACGAGCTCAAGGGAACTGTGATGCATGACGCGCCTCCGGGAGCCCCGTGGGTGCAGGGGCCACAGCTGATTCATCTCTGCCTCACACTCCGGCAGGAGGCCTGGCGTGGCGTGGAGACGGCTCACGGGGCGTGACGCTGGGTCGCCTCCTCTCCTCTTCCTGGGTGGTACCTTGGGTTGTTTTTTTTTTATTGGAAATTTTTAATGCACACCTTAATGTGATTCATTCTGACATGCTTCTCATTGTGACATTTCCATATATGCATTTTGTTGTACATTATTCATATAGGTTCCCCCTTACTCTCTTGTCTTGCAGCTTTTGAGTTCTCTTGCCCTGTCTCTGCCCAGGCTCAGGATCTGTGAGCCTCCAGGGCAGGCTCTGAGTCTTCTGCAGCCTATGAGCCCTCACCTAGCAGTCAGCAACCACCTGAGAAGGGAGGCAGCCACTGCTTCCTCTTCCGGGGCAGGAGATCCTTCGGAAACTCCCTGACATGGAGAGAAGTCTGGCCGTTGTGGGAAGGACCCAGAAGGCCCTGAGTGACCGTAAGACTTTGCCCTTTGCTACCTGCTAGGGGTGGCCTTTCCCTGCAGTAGGGGAGACAGGCAAGGGCCAGGTCTTGGGCTGTTCAGGCTGCGGCACCTGACAAGAACACCACAGCCTCAGTGGCTTAAACAACACATGCTACGTCCTACAGTTCTGGGCCCTGCGAAGTTCAAGCTCAGGGAGCTGGCAGGTTCACTGTCTGGTGAGATCCTGATTCCTGGCTTGCAGATGGCCATCTTCTCCTCATAGCCTCACACGGCAGAAAGAGGGCCAAGGAGTTCTTGGGGGTCTCTTTTATAAAGGCACTAATTTCCCCACATGTCTGCCAGCTTGTCGTGCTGTGAGGGCTTGCGTGTTGCTGTGATGCTGAAAGCTGTGACACCGGTATCTCAGATCCCAGCAGGGCCACCCGTGGTGGGCAGGTTTTAGCTGAGCTTCCAGACTAAGACAAACTAGGGAGAAGGACCCGGCAGCCCACGCCTGAAACAATCAGCCATTGAAAATCCTATGACTGGCAGAGAAGCACTGTCAAATATAGTGGCTGAACATGAGCCACTCAGGCTGGAAGTCATTCAAGAAATGACTGGGGAAGAGTTGCCTCCTCAAAGTAGAGCCAACCTTAATGATGGGAATGGAGTAAAGCCCCTGGGACCTCCTTTTGCTGATGTGGCACTACTCAGAAAGAGAAGAAACAGTGTTTGCAATAATGGGCTCAAACATAAAAAGATTGCATGGCACAGGGCGGGGTAGTGTTCCGTTCTGTTGTACTTAGGGTCACTATGAGTCAGATCTGACTCGATGGCACCCAACAACCACAATAATCCCATTCCCAAGGCCTCCCCGTGGTGACCTGGTCACTCCCCAGAGGCTCCTCTTACCACCATCATATTGAGGAGGGGTAGGATTTCGACATAGGAATTTAAGGGGCACACATTCAGCCCACAACAAGCAGACAAGATTCCCCTGGCATGGGTGGGGAGGGACAGAGGAGTGGGCGTCCCTCATTGCAGAACTGCAGAAAGATGATGACGACGGTGGTCTCAGGGGCACTGGGGAGCCAGGAAGGGGAAACGCTGGCATCTCAGAACCTGGGATTCAGAGTCAGAGCCCACCTCCCTCCTGATCCGACCCTTTGGGGACTTCTGTCCATTTCAGAGCAAATCCAAGCTCCCCTCTGAGCCTGCTGCTGGCCTCCTTCGCGACCTCGCCAGGTCCCAGCCCAGCGTCAAGTCGCTTCCCACACTCTGGCCACAGCTGGTTGTGCAAGCTCGCCTTCATCTGTGCAGTTCCCGTAGCTGGAAATACCCTGCTTTGGGCTCTTTCCACGGTGGCCTCTTTCACATCCTTCTCTGGTCCTCCTTGGGGTGGCCTGCTCCTGACCCCTGAGCCATGACCTTCATCGTTCATTTATCTGTTTACTCACGGGTTGTCTGCCTCAAACGCCTGGGTGGCCGGGACTTTGCATCCGTATTCCATCCCCAGCACTGAGCCCAGGGTCTACAGCCTTAGGGCTGCTCACTAGGTCATTGCTGGGTGAATGAATGAATGAATGAATGAGTGGGTGAGTGCAGAGAAGGGTTTGTCAGCACTGTGGCTCCAGCTCAGCCCTGACTCACAGCATGATCCTGGGCAGGGCAGGCCACTGCCGCTCTGAATTGCAACACGAGGTTAAATCAAGTCCTCCTGGCACCGAAGCATTCTACAGGGAGCAAATGGCTGAGTACCGGAAGCGGAAGCGGCTCATCACCGCCACTCCAGGACCATGACGTTGACGTACCATTTTGAGCAATCTGACGGGAGTCCATCCCCCACGTATACCAGGTCTGCTGAAGCAAACCCGAAGAGGTGAGATGTTCTGCAGAGGACACAAAATCTAGGCGAGGCAGCCTCGTCCTTTTGTAGCGGGGCGTGCGTGCCTCAGCCTTTTGAAAGATTTCAAACGTTCTTCATGCTGCTGGACTTTAAAATCGGGGTCACAGGTGGGGCGTGCTGCAGGCTGCTGCTGTGGTTGTACTAAGATATAATAGGGGGACTGGGGTGCCGGCCCCATTTTGGCACTGCGGGCTCAGGGGGCCCAGGTCATTGTTGCTGAGCCTCGGAGTCCTCACTCAACCTCAGGAAAGTCAGAACTGCTGATCCGCGTCAGGATTTGCGACACTTTGCGACACTTTTTAGGAAGGGTGTGCCTCCGGTTTGGGAGATCCCTTAATTCCAGTGAAGTCTTTGATGACCACTGGGGGAGGGTGGAAATCCAGCCCCAGGGTGCCTTGCCAGGGGACACCGGTGTCCCCACAGAGGAAGGGGTGTCTTCTCCTCAGAAAAGCATCACAGTGTGGCCTGGCTGCGGGTTATTAATGACCGTGGGAATATGTTCAACTGGTGCACATTCTGCTTGGCTGAGGCGGAATTTGTAAGCTTGTGGCTAGAATGGAAGGGTTTGAGAAAATAAAGGAGATTCTAGAAGCAACGTGGGGCAGGGGAAGAAGAGGGGAGAGTCACATCAGGGAGCCGGTGGGCAGGGCTTCAGCGTGGGAGCTGGCTGAAGTTTGTTGGGTGTCTCAAGGTCTCAGTCTGTTTGTGGTGCTATGACTGAACGCCATAGACCATGCAGCTTGTAAACAACGGGAATGTATTTCCCACATTTCTGGAGACTGGAGGCCAGGGTCAAGGCTCCTGCAGATTCAGTCTGCTGAGGGTCCACCTTCTAGATGTTGTTGTTGGGTGCCATCGAGTCGTGTCTGACTCATAGCGACCCTCACGGCGTTTTCAGTGGCTGTTTCGGGATTGCTTTGGGAATGGGTTGCCACGTCCTTCTCCCATTTTTATGGTGCTAGGAATCGAATTTGAGACTTCAGAGACTGCACAGTGGCACTCTACCAACTGAGCTAAATCCCAACCCTACCTCCTAGAGAGGATGTTCTAACCCCACATTGCAGAGGGGCTGAGGGAACTCTCTGGGTCTCTTTTTCCTTCCTTTTATCTTTCCAGTACTTGGGGGTTGAACCCACAGCCTCTCACATCTTTTGCAAATTATCTACCCCTGGGCTTCACCCCCAGCCTGGTTTTAATTTTTATTTTATTTTGAGCCAGGGTCTTGCTAAATTATACAGGTTACCTCTGGCCTTGAGCTAGTGATCCTCCTGCCTCTGCCCCCCAAGGCACTGGGATTACAGATGTGTACTACCTGCCTGGCTCTGGGGTCTCCTGCACAAGGGCACTGAACCCATTCATGGAGGGGTCCGCTCTTAAAACTGAATCACCTCCCAAAGGCCCCACCTCCTAATCCCTTGGGAGCAGGGATTTCAATATATAAATCTGGGGAGGATACAACGTTTAGCTCGTGGCCCTGATCCTCAGCAAAGCCTGCCCTGTTTGCTGATGAGTTTGGAACTGGGTTAGGACGGGTGGTGGGTAAGGGAGAAGATGCTGGCTCTGGTCTTGAGGCGGGAATGGGGTGAGGATGGAGGGCACCCCAGATTCCTGGGTGCACTGGGCTCAAGGTTGGAGGCAGCTCATTAGAAAGCTGCCTCATGCAGGAGGAGCGCAAGTTCGAGACCAGAGGAAGTCTTCATAACTTAGTGAGACCCTGTCTCAAAAAGTTAAAAAAAATGGGCTGGGGGTGCAGCTCAGTGGTCCAGCACTTGCAAAGTATGCAGGCATGAGGTCCTGGGTTCAACCCCCAGTGCCCCCCAAAAAAAATAAATAAATAAAAAATAAAGGAAAGCTGCCTCATGTGATGCGTCTGTCCTTCAGTAAGTCACTCAACAAACACATGTGGGTCAAGCACTGGGCCTGTGGCTGTGGCTCAGCAATGATGAAGGGAAGCCCGAGCTCTTCAGGACTCACCGACTGGTGGGAAAACAGAGCACAGGGACCATGAGCTGAAGTGAAGGCCGTGGGGATGATGACAGAGGACAAGAGGGGCGGGCCACATCTTGCAGCCTAGCTGGGAGAGTCCAGTAGGGACAGTGGTCTGAGCCACAGGTGTGGAAGGACAGGGACCTGACTCGCAGCTCCACCATTCAGCAGGTGGCTCATGTTAGGGACCCAGTAACCTTTTGGAACCTCAGTTTCTCCATCTTGATGCTGGGAACAAGGACTAGTACCAACTCCATAGAGGTGTTGTGAGGATTATGCAATGGGTGAGAGTTAAGTGCCTGGTATACAGTAAGTGATCAATAAGTGGTAACTCATGCATATGTGCTGTATCTTCACATATACATTCCCCATGGCAAGATGGAAGTGGATTGCCACTTCCACTAAATGGTTGGGGAGACTGAGGCTCAGAGAGGCCATATAACTGGCCAGGAGCACACAGCTGCTACATGGCACAGCTGGGATTCGAATTCAGTTTCATGTGACTGTGAAGTCCCTGCTGTTTCTACCTGTGGCCACATCCTGGGGCACAGAGAGCCAAGGCTCAGAGGGGGGTCTGTGAGAGCTGGAGGAAGCTGGTGTGGCGGAGGGGGGATTCAGGCTGGTGGGAAAGTTACTCTTTCATTCCTTCACTCGGGCCTGGCTGGGGAAGGGTGTGGACTCTGATGAGCGAGTGAGGGCTTGGAGTAAGAACTCACATGGGGGGTTCTTACTGGTGCTGGGCAGGACCCCCTCCCTCACCACCTGCTAGAGAGGGGTCAGCCCCTGGGGACAGATCTTGGTAAACCTGTCCTCCATACCCCTTCCTATTTGTTGATGGCTGCCATGGAGACGAGTCCAACTCATAGCGACCCTCATAGGGTTTTCAATGGCTGATTGTCTTGAGATTGTCTTGGGAGTAGATTGCCATGTTCTTCTCCCATTTTGCAGTGCTGGGAATCGAACTCGGGACCTCAGAGACTGCAGAGTGGTGCTCTACCAACTGAGCTAAATCCCAGCTCCCTCCCCACTACAAGATTGTAAATGATGCAACCCAAATGTATCTGTGGAAGAGGGCGGGGATGGCGTGGGCCTGGCTGGTCCCGAGTCAGTGCGCCTGGGGCTGGAGACACCATCAGGACACCCTGACTGCCTGGTCCCTGCATAGGACCCTGCATATAGGGATTCTTAAGAGATGCCCCTTAACTAATTCAAGTTTTAAAAATTACTCTTACAGTAGTGCCCTGTGTAGCCATCTGTCAGCTTGTCGTGCTGTGGGGGCTTGCGTGTCACTGTGGTGGTGAAAGCTATGCCACCATTATTTCAGATACCAGCAGGGCTGCCCAAGGTGGACAGGTTTCAGCTGAGCTTCCAAACTAAGAGAGACTAGAAGGAAGGGCCCAGCGGTTCACTCCTGAAACAATTAACCATTGAAAGCCCTATGAATAGCAGAGAAGCACTGCCAAACAGAGTGCCAGAAAATGAGTCCTCAGGCTGCAAGGCATTCAAGAAATGACTAGAGAAGAGTGGCTTCCTCAAAATCGAGTTAACCTTAACAATGGTAATGGAGTAAAGCCCCTAGGACCTATTTTTGCTGGTGTGGCACGACTCAAAATGAGAAGAAACGTAGTGGCTGGAACATTGGGCTCACACATAAAAAGATTGTGTGCATGGCACAGTGCTGGGTACTTTCCTTCTGTTGTACATAGGATCCCTATGAGTCAGGTATGACTCAACAGCACCTAACAACAACAGTATAACTGTATGTGCATAATATTTTGAAGAACCACCAAACTATTTTCCACAGTAGCTTCACCACCCCCAGTATACGAGGCTTCCAATTTCTCCAGATGCTTCCCAACACTGGTTAGTTTTTGTTCTTTTGACTACAGCTACCTTTGTGGGTGTTAAGTGGTATCTC
The DNA here is from genome assembly GCA_007922755.1 of Pedetes capensis. Classification (NCBI taxonomy): domain Eukaryota; kingdom Metazoa; phylum Chordata; class Mammalia; order Rodentia; family Pedetidae; genus Pedetes; species Pedetes capensis. The sequence goes on along the minus strand of VMDO01014942.1, from coordinate 24,503 downwards.
ATTGTGGCTTTGATTTTCATTTTGCTAATGATTAATGAGGCTAAGCATCTTTTCGTGTGCTTCTTGGCCAGTTTGTTATCTTCTTTGAAGTAATGTCTACTCAAGTCCTTTGCTCATTTTAAAAATTGCATTAGCCTTTTTTTATTATTCAGTTTTGGAAGTCTTGTATACAGTATTCTAGATACAGTTTGCAAATATTTCTCCCATTCTGTTGGTTTGGTTTTCTCCCTTCCTTCCTTCCTTCCTTTTTTCCTTCCTTCCTTCCTTTTTTCCTTCCTTCTTTCCTTCATTCTTCTTTCCTTCCTTCCTTTGTTTCTTTCCTTCTTTCCAGGATCTCAATATGTAGACCAGGCTGGCCTCAAACTTAATATCTATCCTCCTGCCTAAGTCTTCCAAATGCTGGGATTACAGGTGTGAACCACCATATTTGGCTCTACTTTATTGAAAGTGTCTTTTAAGGTACTAAATTCTATAACTTCGATAAAAGTCCAATTTATTTCCTTCCTTCCCTCCTCCCTCCCTTCCTCTCTTTCTCTCTCTCTCTCTCTCTCTCTCTCTTCTTTCTTTCTTTCTCTCTTTCTTTTTCTTTTCTTTTCTTTTTTTTTTGGTACTGGGGAGTTGGGGAGTTGAACCCAGGGCGCAGCATATGCTAGGCAGGTGCTCTACTAGTGGACTGTACCCCTAGTCCCTTTAATTTTTTTTTTTTTTTATATTTTGAGACAGGCTCTCACTAAGTTGCACAAGCTGCCTCTGACCTCAAACCTGTGATCCTCCTGCCTCAGCCTCTTGAGTAACTGGGATTATGGGTGAGTGATACAGTCGCCATTGAAAACCCTATGAGGGTCGCTATAGTCGGATACCGACTCGACGGCACCCAACAACAACAACACCACCATGTCATCCAGCCTTTCTTTGTTTTTGTTTGCTTATTTTTTTGTTTTCTTGGGGAGGGCTTCTGGTGTCAGATCTGAGAAATGATTGTTTCATCTGAGGCCAGGAAGATTTATTCCTGTTTTCTTCTAAGAATTTAATGTTTTAACTCTTGCCCATAGATTTTTGATCCATTTCAGATTAGCTTCTGTATATGGTGTGAGGTAGGACTCCAGATTCCTTCTTTTGCCGGTGGCTATCCAGTTTTCCCAGCACCATTTGTTGAAAACACTATTTTTTCCCCTGGCCCCAGCACCCTTGTTTAAAAGCAACCTACTTTTAAAATTTATCCTTGTATGATGGACATCTTTCCATGCTAATAAACGTACATGATAGTGTCTTAAAATAAACTTCTGTTGAGCTATACCAGACATAAAAGAAAAAGCAGATATCATAGGTGTTTTTCACAAACTATTGGCACTCATGCAGACACCATGCAGAACCAAAATAGAACATTACCAGTGTCCCAGCCACCATCTCCAACTTCCTCCTCAAAGATGACTTCTGTCCTGGCTCCCATGCTGTCATGGACTTCCGCCTGCTTTTGAACAATATATAGAGGTGATATCAGAGGGAATGTACACATTTGTGTCTGGCGTATTTCACTCAGCATTCCCTCGGGGCTGCAGGTCCCGTGGGCTGAGGCGGTTTATTCACTGCAGTGGTTATTCGGCGGACAGAATCACTTTGTAGTGCACCCTCTTAACAAACGCTGATTGCCTTCTAGGCTCTGCCGGAGGCCTGAAGAGGCAGGGAGAGAGCAGAAGCCTCCTGTTCCCCAGAGCTCGTGTTGTCTTGGGTGGGATGCTGATCATGAAGACCATAAATTATAACTTGTGTGATATAGGAGTCGTCAACAGAGGAGTGACATGATATTTATTTATTTATTTATTTATTTATTTATTTAGCGCTACTGGGGGTTGAACCCAGGGCCTAGAGCCTGCATGCTCTGCAAGTGCTGGACCACTGAGCTGCACTCCCAGTCCATATTTTACTTTTTGAGACAGGGTCTCGCTAAGTTACGCAGACTGCCTCTGGTCTCGAATTTGCGCTCCTCCTGCCTCTGCCTCCTGAGCCGCTGGGATGACAGGTGTGCGCCACTGTGCCCAGCTACGTGATTTGATTTTTAAGAGAAGTCGGCTTGCCATTCGGAAGCAAGGCTGCAGTGGGAAGCAGGGGAAATGGCGAGGAGCCCTTGCCATAACTCAGGTGAGAGATGGCGATTTGGACTCAGGTGGTCCTGGTGGCGCTGGTAAGAAGAGACCACACTCTAGACATATTTTGAGGAGCAAGCTGAAAGCTTTGCTCCTGGGATGCACGTGGGGTGTGAGACAAGATGGGCCGGGTTGAGTTTTCCTGATTCTGACGCTCCATCAGCTTTCTTACGCAGTCTGCTGTTGTTGGGCATTTCGGTTTCCAGCTCTTCTCAGTGACAGACAAGATGGTGGTGAGCATCCTTGCAGAGAGATCTGTGCCCCATCCTGAACGATCTCCCTTCTAATGCTTTGTCCTTCTAATGCAGCATGTGGCCACCCCAGTTGACTGCACCACCTGAACAGGTATTTACCTGGAGGCAGTGTGGGGTAGTGGTTAGAGCACCTTTGGGACCAGCAGCCTGGGGTGAATCTTGGTCCTGTTTTCACTACTTGGCAGGGTTTATTAACTTTTCTGTGCCTCAGTTTCTTTATAAGTTGTTGTTGTTGTTAGGTGCCATCGAGTCGGTATATGACTCATAGTGACCCTCATAGGGTTTTCACTGGCTGACTGTTTCAGGATTGCCTTGGGAGTGGATTGCCAGGCCCTTCTCCCATTTTTGCGGTGCTGGGAATTGAACTCGGGACCTCAGAGACTGCAGCGCAGCGCTCTACCCACTGAGCTAAATCCCAGCCCTTCTTTATAAATTAGGGATGAAAATAGTCAGTGCCCTGTAGGTGGGATTAACTGAGTTACTGTATGTAAAGGCTGACACATCATAAGCTCTATGTCAGTGTTGATTATTTTCATTGATTTTTCTTTAAATGAAATTCCATATTAGATAAACCTGAACACGCTGGGCGCAGCAGCTCACATGTATAATCCCAGTGACTCAGGAGGCGGAGGCAGGATTGCAGGTTCGAGGCCAGAGGCAACCTGTATAATTTAGCGAGACTGTCTCAAGAAAAAATTTTAAAAGGGGCTGGGGGTGCAGCCCAATGGTAGAGAGCTTGCAGAGTATGTGCAAGGTCCTGGGTTCAATCCCCAAGCACGGAAAACAAAAACAAAAACAAAACAAAGCCCCCCAAACCAAACAACAAAACCCCCCAATAAACCCTGAATACAAGTGTTTTTAAAAGGACACATATTAATAACTAAAACGGAAAACCAGTGCCACTTTCTTGGAAGCACAGGAAGTCATAAAGTAAGATAAATTTCATGGACACAAAACAATGCTATTAAACTCTAGTTAGATCTCCTTACAAAGTCCAGCAGAGAAGGCCGTGCTGGACAGGCAGTGTTCATGCCCTATTAGTACTCCCTGAGACCTCTCTCCTCCACTTAAACAGAAGGAAGGCTCCACAGAAAATGGAAAAAGAGGAACTTCAAATGCCTTCATCGCTCCTCATGGATCATGTCATCTGCTCACTTCACAGTATTAAGGCTGCAGACGACTGAGGACTTAGGATCCCTCACAGGATGCATCTGTTGGGGTTGGCACCAAGGGCTTTTCCAGCTTTTCATTTCACAAGGTACAGCCATGTGTGTGTGTGTGTGTGTGCGCGTGTGTGTGCGTTTGTGTGTGTGTGTGTTGGGGCAGGATGTGGATTTGTTCCCAACTTGTTCCCCAGAATCTCCAGTTGTCTCCTGGTTGACACGTTGCTCAGAAAGGGAGAGACACACGTTCAAGACACACAGCCAGGGACGCACAACCTCCCAGGCAGCCCTCGAAGGCCTGTCTTCGCCTAGTTCCAGGCGAGGCCTGGCGGGTAGGCGCGGTGGGTGCTGCCAGGCTGCGCGGGAAGGAGGGGTGTGGCCGCCCCGAGAACTGGAAGGAATGGGAGGGGCTCCTGGCTGCGGTCTCCGGGAGTGGTGGACCGGGCCTTCCTGCGCGATAGGCAGGGAGGGGCGGGGCCTCCGGGCGGGGCGGGGATGTGGGCGAGGCCTTCCTGCCCGGTGGGCAGGGAGGGGCGGGGCCTCTGGCGGGGGCGGAGCGCGTGCACCCAGAGCCTTGCGAGTCGCAGGGAGTCACGGCCTGGGCCCACGCAGGATCCGGGCGCCGGCGGCGGGACGGTGAGTGTTCGCTCTCCTTAGGCGCTGCCTGTGCTCCGCGCCGGCGGTGGGCAGTGCGCAGCGGAGCCAGGCTGACCGCGGGCGTCGAGGGTCCCGACCCCGGGACGCAGTCCCTTGGGTCCGGAGCCGTCCTTGGCTGCCAGGCATGGGGAGGGGCTGCCTCGGTTTCCCCCGGGACCGTCCCGCAGTGTGGATGGGAAGTTAGAGGAAAGGGGCGTCTCAGGGCTGGGGAGCGGCTGGCGGGTTGCGATGGCCGAGAAGGAGGAGGTCTGGGGGCGTGGACGGCCCTTCTGAGCTACGAGGAGCCTTTGAGGCCTGAGAGGCTGGGACTTGGTGGTGGAGGGGCGGTGGAGGGACGGCCTGTAGCGTGCGAGGTCCTTGCTCCAGGGTGAGGAGCCTGGGCTTCAGGCGTCAGCGGCTGCCATTCCTTGCCCAGCTCTTCCCTCTCTGGGGGCCTCAGTTTCCCCTCTTCACCGTGCTGCTGAGTGTCGGCCTGGACGATGTCTGACTCTGCTTGCTGCCCTCTAGCTCTTCCGGGAGTCTCTTGCCTCCTTCCCTCTTGGTGGGTGTAAGATCCGGGCTCTAACCCTGTCCCTGCCCAGACAGGCCCATACCCGGCCTGTCATATCCCAGGGCCACACCCCCCCTTTTTTTTTTTGGTCCTCTCCTTTGCCTCTCAAGGTGCTGGAGCAGCCACCTGGTCCTACCTGCGTCCTAAGAAACGAATGCCTCCCCATTGCAGGGCAGCTGGAGGCGGGAGCCCCGCTCTGTGCTCGCTCTGACTTCTCTGACTATTCCTGGGCGCTCAGGCTCTGCTGGTGGCCTCAGTTACACCATGGGCTGTGACCTGGTCTTCTCCAGGGTCCTTGTCCTACAGGGGGGAAAGGCAGCAATGTCACGCCTCCCTGACCGCGTGGTGAGGAAGACCAGAATGACCTCCCCGTCGCCTCTGTCCTGTCCCCATCCCTGTCATGGAGTTGCGGGAGAACCTGGCAGGTTGGTTACTGAAGGCCTCTCTACATGCGGATCTGAGTGGGCGGCGGCCCCACCTACCCCACTCTCCTCCCACCCAGGTACAGGGCTCTCTGCAGCAGGGGCCCAGTGACCTGGAGCTTGTTACTTATAAGGTAGCCCTTCTGTGTCCCTTGTTCCACGTAGCTGGAGTCTGTGCCTTGCACGTTCCACCCCCTGGTTCCACAGCCGTGCGCGGGGGTCACCCAGGGTGAATGCATTCTTTCATCTACTCAAACCATCTTTACCAATGTGCTGGGCAGTACGCAGGGTTATGTAGGAGTGAGAGAATCAGACAGCACCCTGTTTCTAGGGGCTCTGCCACACAGGGCTTGCAGGTCCCGATGAAGCACACATTCTAGAACAGAGCTCCAGCAGTGAAATACATAAATACCTGGTCTCTCAGGTGGTGAGAAGTGCTACAGGGACAAACAAGGCTGGGAGAGGGGTCAGGGTATTGGGGTTGCAGACTGCAATTTTATACAACATGGTTAGGATGGCCTGTCTGAGACAGTGACCACTGAGCAAAGTCTTACAGATGTGACTGTCTGGAAAGGAGAGGGTGCCTGTGCAAAGGCCCTGAGGCAGGAAGCTGGCAGGCAGGAACAGGACTGGCTTGTTCCAGGAATAAGGAGGAGCCAAGGGTGGCTGCAGCAGGGTGAATGAGAAGAAATGAGTGCAGAGAGGTAAGGTGCAGGGAGGGCCCACAGCATAGGGCTGGACAGTCACTGCCAGGCAGTGGCTTTCACTCTAATGCTATGGGAGCCACTGGGGGACTCGGCAGAGGCCTCACTTGCTCTAAGCTAGGGCGTAGCAGGTTCATCCAGCTGTGAGGCTGAGTAGATAGGAGGGGCTGAGGGCAGAAGAAGAGACCAGTGAAGGACCCCTGCTGTCCTTCTGGGGAGAGCCTGTGGGAGCTTACAGCACAGCACAGACAGGCGCAGGAAACCTCAGGCTTCCATTTAGGGTCTATTTGGCAGGTTGGGTCGGTAGGGTTTGGGATGCATGAGAGAGGTGGAGTCAAAAATGATGCCCAGGTTTTGGGCTGAAGCATCTAGAATTTGGGGGCTACCATCATCTGCGACGCCTGCAGCCGTACCATCCTGGTGTCCGATTCCGTCAGATCTCAGAAGCTAAGCAGGGTCAGGCCTGGTTAGTACTTTTGTGGGAGACCGCCTGGGGAAACTGAGTGCCGTAGGCTTGGGAGAAGGACTAAGCAACCCACTCCCCGAAATCAATCTGCCATTGAAAACCCTATGAAGAGCAGAGAAGCCCTGACATTGTGCCAGGTATGGGACAGTGTCAGGGAGTGTTTCATGTCTTATACATAGGGTCGCTATGAGTTGGTACCGACTCGATGGCACCTAACAACACCATCATCTGAGGCAGGGGCTGTTTTAGAGGGAAGACCAGGAGTTTGGTTTTGTGCTTGTCTGGCTTGTGATGTCCCATAGGCACCTGTGTGCTGTTGAGCAGGCCCTGGGAAAGGGTTTGTGGGAGAGTCTTGGAGCTGGCAGGAAAACTTGGAGCATCAATACCATATGTTGTTGTTGTTGTTGTTAGGTGCCGTCGAGTCGGTATCTAACTCATAGCGACCCTCATAGGGTTTCCAATGGCTGACTGTTTCGGGATTGCCTTGGGAGTGGATTGCCACATCCTTCTCCCATTTTTGCGGTGCTGGGAATCGAGCTTGGGACCTCAGAGACTGCAGAGCGGCGCTCTACCAGCTGAGCTAAATCCTCGCCCTCAATACCATATAGTTAGTATTACAGCTGTGGGGATGGGTGGGCTTGCTCAGGCAGCCAGTGATACGGGAAGAGAAGTCTCTCCATGGAACCCAGGGATCTGCAGGCCTGGGGACCAGCCACCGAGACAGAAAGAACAGCTGGCAAGAGGGGAGGAAGAATTCAGTCCGTGTCCTGCGTGGCTGCAAGGAATGTGCTCCAAGGACAGGGCAGAGTTAGGACAAATGCTTTTGGCAGAGCAAGCAAGGCGAGGGCTGAGCAGTGAGCAAGGGCAGGGCCCCCTGACCTTGGCCAAAGCTGTGTCTCTGGGGGCTGGGGAGTTGGAAGGGAAAGAGAGGGGGACTTGGGACAGCAGTTCGGGCAGAGGATGAGGGGAGAAAGGGGATTGGAGCTGGAAGGGAAAGGAGGTCGGGGGAACGCTGTAGCTTGGCTCATGATGGAGGAGTGAGTCTGTGTGGCTGTGGGAACCGGTCTTCCCAGAGCCCGGCAGGAAGAAGGGAGCTGCTGGTGGGAGGGGTTGGAGCCAATGCCCTGGGGAGACTGGGCTCCCGCTAGGACCCAGGACAGCTCGGGCCTCCCTTCCTGTCCTGTCTGCAGGGGACAGCAGCCAACTGCAGCCCTGAGCAAAGCCCGGGGCTCCAGGCTGCAAGGCAGGCAGGCAGGCTGCAGTCTCTAAGAGGAAGGAGGTGTCAGGGACAGATGTGGGCTTGGGGGTGAGGGACGGCCCCATGGTGCACCCCTGCAGCCACTGCTCAGCAGGGAGGTGCCCTTTTCTTTGCTCCAGCCTCCCCTTGGGGACAAGAGTCATTCTGAAGTTGTAATAACTGAAGTAGAGAAAAAAATGCAACGGAGATAGACTGAGGTATTTAGTCTGAAGACCGGAAGTCTGAGCAGGTAGAAAAGCTGCAGGAGGTAAGATTTTAGGGACAGAGTTTTATGAACTAAATGACAAGTGGACATCTATTTGTTTTGTTTTTATTTTTTTCCCCTCAGTCTTCCAATTTTTCACTGAAGCAGGAGAAACTTAAGCTAGACATCATGAGGAACCTGTGAACTTGCTGAGCTGGTTAGTTGGACTGTACCAAGGCCAGGTGTTTAAGATGAGATAGGGCCATGCCTGCTCAGAGACAGGGGGCTGGCTGAACTGGGCCTTGTGGTCACTCCTTGCTCTGAGTTTTCCAGGAGGTTGGCACAGTTGGGACTTTCCAGCTGCTGGGGGGAGGCCAGCGCTCCAAGCCTCAGGGTTTGGGCCTGCCTCTCCGTCCCTGTGTCCACAGGGCCCTGACGTCACCAGCCTGGGTGTGTATGGCTTGGGCACCCTGCAGGCTGGTGCATTCGGGAGGGGCTCCTGCTTATGGGCAGCTCCTCGTCGCCTTGTGGGTGAGCCCAGCCGTGGGACGTCCCTGGTGGGGCCAGGGTCTCCATCTTGCAGTCAGAGTCAGGGCGGGTGCTGAAGGTTTTGGGCTGGGGCAGCGGAGCGGTCCGAGTTCTGGCTGGCTGCCTGGGCAGCTCTGGCTCCCCGCCCATGCTTTCGGGTTTTCCCCTAAGGAGGGGCCCGGTGATCCAGGACGCCCAGTGCAGCACCACTGGGCTTTTGCCTCCCTGGACAGTGTCTGGCTGCGGCTGCTGCCTAGCGCATGGGCTTCGCCAGGAGGGGTGGTCCGGGCTCCCCATATGCAAAGGAACTAGCCGGTGCCTCGTGCCCCGGACATCCTCTAGGTAAGGGGCACGGCCCTGTCCTATCTCAGCCTGACTTTCAGCCTTCTTCCCTTGGGGCTGTACCCCGTCCCCCATCATCAGACCTGGGGTCTGAGGGAGGGAGCTGACACTGCTTCCGGGCTGTTTTGGGGAGTTGTTGTTAGGTGCTGTCAGGCTGTGTCTGACTCATAGTGACCCTCATAGGGTTCTCCATGGCTGACTGTTTCGGGATTGCCTCGGGAGTGGGTTGCCACGTCCTTCTCCCATTTTTGTGGTGCTAGGAATCGAACTCGGGACCTCAGAGACTGCAGAGCGGCGCTCTACCAAGTGAGCTAAATCCCAGCCCCATTTTGGGGAGGGTGGGGGTTATTTTCCCCAGGACGTGGCCAGGGACAGCCATGTTTCCGCAGCTGAGAACCCCTCAGGGCCCAGCCTAGCTCTCTCAGCCCCTGGCTGGCCTTCCTCCCACCCCGCTCCACCTCTGCCTCCCCGGCTAGGCCCTGGGCACGGAGGAGCCCTGCCTGAGCAGGGAGCACACGCTTCGTTCCTGGCTTACAGTGGCCTCCCACCCAAGCTGCCAGGCGCACGGGTAACCTTGCTGCCTCAGTTTCCCCATCTGGCTAGACCCAGGGCTGCATGTGGGCAGCATTCCGAGTTGGAAATTCACAGCTACAGGGCGTTCCTGTCCCTGGATGTTGATTCAGGAACAGCCCCTCAGGGCGTCCGCTGGCCCAGGGCTGTGCAGAGCTCAGGGAAGCCTGGACAAGGAGGAAGACGCAGGCTGCAGTGCGGGCCTGCAGGGAGCAGGACACACAACCAACCAACAGGAAGTGGCTAAACCGCAGGCTGCTTGGCTTGCCTCTCTTGAGGTCTCACGATGTCCCCGACTTATCAAAAGCAGCCAGTGTCCCGCTTCTTGTTCCACGCCTGCACCCTTTTCCTTTCAATTTCTCTGGGCTTGGCGCCAGCCATTGTCCCCAGACTCTGTGGCTGTTGTAAACGGGCCTGCTAAGATTTTCTTTGTGGCTCAGGGCCCCTTCCAGGGCTGCAGAACCTGGCCATACCTTCCTCGGTAAGCCCCACCACCCAGCGTGTGAGGGCTAAGCTCAGAACCGGCCTCTGATCTCAGTAACAGTGGCAGGGGTGCTATGGGTGTGTGTTGGGGAGAGCATGGGGGGTAGTAAGGGCCTTAGGGCAAGTGCATGTGTGTGTATGTGCTGGGGGTGACAATAGGGGACAGTGCACCAGTGAGCTCTGAAATGGCTGAGTTTGTCTGAATGTCTTGCTGCCTCTGTTCTGGGCTCTTTGCTGTGATGTTCTAAGCCCCACCCTGGCAGCAGAGGGTTGTGTACCCAGGGCGGGGCTTAGCCCAAGGGCTCAAAGGAGCCCAAGGTTAAGGACGTGCAATGCGCACAACTGAGAGGCGCGATGCTCGGGCTCAAATCACAGCTCTGCTCTAACCAGCAGTGACAGGTTGTATTTGTCACGTGGCCTGTGAGCCTCACATTCTTCCTCTGTAGAGTGGGGCTGGTCATAGCACCTGCTTCCTACTGGTTGAGGGCAAATGGTTTCATAGGAAAGCACGCAGAACAGTGCCTGGCACACGGTGCTTCGTGAATCTTAGCTGGTAGTGAAGCTGCTTGGCCTGAATCCAGCCAGCGTGGCCGAGTCCTCTGCCCTGCCGCAAGGAAAATGAGTTCCCTGGGCTCCTGGGCAACATCACTCCTCACATCAGTTCCCACCTTTTAAAACATGCTGTTGTTGTTGTTGTTGTTGTTGGGTGCCGTAGAGTCGGTATCCAACTCATAGCGACCCTCACAGGGTATTCAATGGCTGACTGTTTCATGATTGCCTTGGGAGTGTGTTGCCAGGTCCTTCTCCCATTTTTGCAATGCTGGGAATCGAACTTGGGACCTCAGAGACTACAGAGCAATGCTCTACCAACTGAGCTAAACCCCAGCCCTCTTAAACATAAATATATATATATGTGTGTGTGTATATATATATATATATATATATATGAATGAGGCAGGGTCTTGTTATGTAGCCAAGGCTGGCCTCGAACTTACTACTTAGTTCCGCTTGGCCTTGAACTTACAATCCTCCTGCCTCAGCCTCCCGAGTGCTGGGATTACAGGCTGGTGCCACTGTGCCTGGCTCTGTTTATAAACTGGTCGAATGTGGATGTGGGAAGCAGGAGTCCAATTCTTGACTGCTCTCAACTCCCTGGGGGTTGTTGAGCCCGTGGCTTGCCTTCTCTGGGCTTCCTTTTGCAATGTGCACAATGGATGGCTTGAACTAGATAACGCGTGGGTAGAACCGTGGCCAGCCTGGACGTGGGGGGGCTGCTCACCACCCCTGCTCCCAGCCTTTGGAGAAGCCCCGCCCTGATTTCTGACCCCGCCCCTCTCTCCCAGGTGGTGACATGTGCTCTCAGGAGGACTTCCAGGCCCAGAGGAGTGAGCTGGTGGCACTGCTGGTGTCAGGGTCCCTGGAGGGCTTCGAGAGCGTCCTGGACCGGCTGCTGTCCTGGGAAGTGCTCTCCTGGGAGGACTACGAGGACCTCATTCTCCCGGGCCAGCCCCTGTCCCGCTCGGCCAGGCGTCTGCTGGACACGGTCTGGAACAAGGGTGCTTGGGCCTGCCAGAAGCTCATTGCAGCTGCCCAGGGGGCCCCAGCTGACAGCCAGCCCCCTGAGCTGCCCAGACACTGGGACCCCCACTCTCTCCAGCCAGCCCGAGACCTGCAGAGGCACCGGCCCGTCATTGTCAGAAGACTTTACAGCCATGTGGAGACCGTGCTGGACCTGGCCAGGGAGCGGGGCTTGCTCAGCCAGTATGAGTGTGACGAAATCAGGCTGCCAATCTTCACGTCATCCCAGAGGGTAGGGCGCTCCGGCTCGGGCGGCGGAGTTCACAGGAAAAGGGTGCTTAGTCACCAAGGCTGTTGTTCTTGGGAAGTCAGCCCCGTGGGGTAACATGATCCATGGGATTCCCCCTAAAAACGTGGGCAAGTAGAGGCTGGTCTTGGTCGTTTGTGGCAGGTCACTTCTGATGAGAAGAAATATGGGATGGTAGGAAGGCTGGGACTCTGTGCCCAGGATGACGTAGGTTCACGGCCAGCTCTGCCTCTATGTATGTTTCTCCACCCTTGATCTCTCTTGTTTCAGTCTCCTTATCTGTATAGCATTGTTGATGGTTGTATAGTGCTTATTCTATAAGGTTTGGGGGCTAATTCAATGAGTTAATTTGTGCATCCCTTGGGACAGTGTCTGGTGCTTACTTCTTGTTAGGTGCTGTCGAGTCAGTATTCCATTCATAGTGACTCTGCGTACAACAGGTGAAACACTATTGTCAGTGCTTCTCTGCTGTTCATAGGGTTTTCCATGGTGGATTGATTTTTGGGAGTGGGTTGCTGGGTCCTTCTCCCAAGCCTACAGCACCTGGTGTTCCCAGGCGGTCTCCCATCCGAGTACTAAACCAGGCCTGACCCTGCTTAGCTTCTGAAATTGATGGGAACGTTGCCAATGGCTGCTATGATTTCTGTTGAGTGTTGCTCTATACTTGTATACTTTTATTGCCATCTGTTTTAAATTAACAGCTCAGCAGAACATGCTGCTTCATTATATTAAATCTGTATTTCATAATTAATATATCACGCTGCACACGAGTATAGTGTAAACATCAATCTAGACTTTTGATATAAAATTGCATTAGATCTTAGGTATTTGGAGTTGAGGTGTAGCTGCCCTTGACCATGCAATGATTCAGTAGAGACCAGGAAGGGAGAATTCAGGGGAATTCAGGTCTTGGGAGGGGGTCTGAGTATCAGAAGTGACACAGAGCCCCGTAGTGGGCCTATAGCCTTGATTCACTCATTTGTGTTTTTTTTTTTTTTTTTTTTTTTTACAGGATTAGAAATTGTTTATTTTACCTTGTTCACCACCATCTCAGTAGTTTCAAATGCACAGAGGAGAAAAATATTGGGCAATATTTTATAACAAAGTGTGCACTTTTTAAGTGATTAAAAGGAGAAGTCAGAGATATTTTTCACTTTATTCCCACAAAAGAATTTGTAAACAGAAGATTAAATCACCTAAGTATTACAGATTATTAAAAATCCAGTTCATTAATTTGCCTGGACCTCTGTCTTTTTTTTTTTATTATTAGAAATTTTTAATGTACATCATAATGTGATTCATTTGGACATGCTTTTCGTTGTGACAATTTTCATATATGCAATTTGATAAGCATTATTCATATAGGTTACCCCTTACCCTCCTCTGTTTCCCCCCTCCCCCCCTTCCTATCTAAGTTTCCCATCCAAGTCTTCTCTATCTTTTACTATATAGTATTTTTCTATATGTCCTTGGGTTCCATTTCTGTTTAAGATAGAAACTTTTCCTGTAGGACTCACTCATTTGTCACTCACTTCTTTATTCATTCATTCAGCCGGAATCTGTTAGGTGCTCACTCCATACCTGGTGCTGTCTAAAACTTGCTGTGTTCAGAGTTCTTTGCAGATGGTAGGTTCTCAGTAAATACTTGATAAAAATCAATGAATTATTGAATAAGTGAATGAATTGGAATTCAGTTGGAGTTATAGGAAGAGCCAAGTTTGGAGACTTTCTAGTTTTCATTTTCATCTCTTTGAAATATATATATGTTTAATATTCAAGTGAGTCTAGGTAAGCATAGGTTGAGCTTAATGAAATAAAGTTTTCTGTCTTTAAGGTTGCTTTAAATCTAGCTCAAGATGGCTGAGTATTTTCAGAGCAGACATGATGTGCTCCCCACTAACTAACCCTCATGAAACCTACTACTCTACCTTGAGCACCACCTCCTTGGACCCAGATTCAAGGCAATACAGAAGACATTCTTTATTGTATCTACCTTGATGTCACTTGTGATCTGTTGTGAAGATAGAATTAGCAGCTGGGCGTGGTGGCGCATGCCTGTAATCCTAGCGGCTCAGGAGGCAGAGGCAGGAGGATCACAAGTTCGAGACCAGAGGCAGTTTATGTAACTTAGCGAGACCCTGTCTCAAAAAGTAAAAAAATGGGCTGAGGGTGGAGCTCAGTGGTCCAACACTTGCAGAGCATGCAAGCACGAGGCTCTGGGCTCAATCTCCAGTACCACACGTACACACAAACACACACACACACACACACACACACACACACACACACACACACAGAGAATTAGCCCACTCAAGAAGTTACAAGATTGTATCTTGTCATCTATGATCAAATTTTCAGCAGTATAATCTGATCTGGATGCTCTGAAGGGTTTGGACAAGGTAGCTGAGATCCTTAGGGCCTGGAGGAGACAGAATAGAGGAAGTATTTGGATTGGTGAAGAAAAAGAAATGGGATAACTCATGGGCCAAAGAAGAAATCATAATGGATATCAGAAAATAATCATAACCAAATAAAAAGGAGAATATTATTTCATCAAAATCTATAGAATGCAGCTAAAGCAGAACCAAGAGGGAAATTTATAACCTAAAGTGCTTAGATTAAGAAAGAAGAAACACTGAGTTTTAATGAGCTAAGACTCCATCTTGAGAAAGAAACAAAGACAGAAAAAGCCAACATTGATGGTGGGGACAGAGCTGAGGGGATAGGAAGGATGGTGGACAACAGATCTGAAGATTTGGAGATGACCAACGGACTATACTGCCTGAGGTTTACACTGTTTGAATCCAGCTTCCTCTGAGCCTCTTTTGAGCTCTGGTATTCAGTGATCTCTGATTTGGTGCGTTCCCTCAGTGGTTGAATATCTGATTCAGTGTGGGTGGCACTTGTGGTATGTCCAACTAGTGTGTTAACACCCCCATTGACCTTAACAACATTGAGGTGGTTGTCATTGATTGTTGGGGACTGAAAAAATTCTATGGAATGAATGAAAGAAAATTCAAGTTAACTAAATCCATTAAGATGCTCGTTGCTCCTGTTTGCTGAGCAAATACTTACTGTGTATTAGGCACTGTACCCAGCCCTTGCCCTGGATTATCTCATTTGATTGGTGCTACATTCTTCCTGTGGTATAGTGTGACTGCACTGTTTCTTGACAATGAAGAAACTGCTCAAACCATCCATCTGGGAAGAGGCTAGCTAGAATTTGAATCCAGGTCTTTTTATCCAGAGTATATACCCTTCTTTCTGTGTTGTGAAATGTGAGGGCTTTGTGTGGTTTTGCTCAGTTGGATGTAACAGTTGTTAGGAAATCCAGGCTGGTGATACCAGCTGTGACACCAGCTACTTGTGTGACTCATACAGCTGAAAAGTTGCTGGGGCTGAGGTGTCAGTGAGTTCGGAACTGCTGGCTTATCGCATAGTATTCACTTAAACATTCTTACATTGGGAGATGCATGATGCCTCCAGAGGAGTGTCTACGTTTTATAGGTTTGGTGTAAACATGTTCCTACCATCCAGGTTGCCTGCAGCCATATCACTGTGGCATCCTATCCCGTCAGGTCTCCGAAGCTAAGGAGGGTCTGACCTGGTTCATACTTGGATGGGAGACCGCCTGGGAACAACAGGTGCTGTAGGCTTGGGAGAAGGGCCCAGAAACCCACTCCCAAAAATCAATCAGCCATTGAAAACCTATGAATAGCAGAGAAGCACTGACAATAGTGTTTCATCTGCTGTACATAGGGTCGCTATGAGTCGGACACTGACTGGATGGCACCCAACAAGAACAGCAACTATCCAGGTTAAGAAATAGAATGCCATCAGCACCCAGACCCTTCTTCAGTTGTAGGCTCTGAGACAACTCTACTCTGACTTTCGTGCTTCTTTGCTTTTCTTTATGTTCTTAGCACATTTTGCCATAAATCCCCAAACAATATATTGTTTTCTTTCGAAAAACCGAGCAGCAAGCCAGACACATCTGTGCAAGGAAAGGACAGTTCTGCCTCTTTTTCTTTCATGAAGGTGTGTCCGGTCAGGGAAGCTGAATGGGGTCTTGGAGACCTGGCTTGACTTCCCCTTCTTCTTTCCCTGGGAGTTTATAAGGGCCCCTCTGAGAGGTCCATGGACTAGGTCATGAGTGAGTCTGGGGAAAGGTAGGGCTCATCACAGCTGGAGGGTCTATTAGGGCTGGTGTGAGACGGGCGCTAGATGACCAGCGAGAGTGTGGTCAGAGGAAGTGGACAGCTCTATGTGCTTAGCTGCAGACTCACCACAGGCTTATCTAGCTCCCGGGAGTAGGTGGAGGGTAAGCACTTCTGTGAGGTGAAATGAATGTCCTCAGCTGACACAGGCAGCAGGAGTTGAGGAAAAGAGTGATAATTGTCCATGTTGAAGACGAGTCAAATATAGATAAGGATGGTTAGGTGCTGTCAAGTCAGGGTCCAATTCATAGTGACCCCACATACAACCAGTAAAACAGTATTGTGAGTGCTTCTCTGCTATTCATAGGGTTTTCAATGGCTGTTTTTTTGGGAGTGGGTTGCCAGGTCCTTCTCCCAGGCCTACAGCACCTGGTGTTTCCAGGCATGAACACCATCCAAGTACTAACCAGGCCCAACCCTGCTTAGCTTCCGAGATCTAACAGGATTAGATACCAGTAGTACAGCAGTAGGCAGATAAGGATTAGGGCCAGGCTTATGTGGACGTCTAGGAGATACCTTCTCTCAACAGTCTTGAGTCACTGCTCCATTCTGTTGGAACAGGTGACCCTCTTCTGGTAGTACTCAGCCACCATCCTGAGATTTCCTTTTACTATCCATCCCATATTTGGCCTCCGATGTCTCAAACACCACATCTTTCTCTTTTCCAGTTTACTCCATTTTGGAAGATTGTATATCTACTAGTCAGTTTTTTAGACGGAGTGTTCAGGAGTTAAAATTTCTGAGTGTGTCTAATACTTTTCTCAAACTTGATTAACAGTTTAACTAGGTATAAAATTCTGGGTTTGTCATGATTTTCTTTCAGCATCTTGATGGCATTACTTTGTTATCTTCTCTTTTCAGTGTTGCTAGCAAAAATTCTAAAACCATTTTATATATCTTTCTGAAAACTTGTCAAGTTTTCTCTTAGTCCTCAATATTCTGAAATTTCTTGATTATTTACCTTGGGTGCAGCACATCCAAGAGGCCCTTGGAATCCAGAAATTCGTATCTTTATGTTCTGGGAAATTTACTTAATGAGTTTATTGATGATTTCTTCCACTTTATTTCCGCTCTTTTATTTTTATGGAATTACAATTACTTGAATGTTCAAATGTCAGGGGGTGGGGGATAAGTGATTTCAATTAAAAACAGAGTGGTTAGAGAGTTCTCACTGAGAAGGTGAAATCTGAGCAAAGACTTGAACTGGGCGAGTGACTAAGCCGCATGCATGGGTGGAGGAAGGGCATTCTAAGCAGAGGCACACCCAGAGCATAGGCTCGGAGGTAGGAGCATGGCTGCTATTTTCAGGAAAGAAGAAGCCAGTGCTGAGAGGACTAAACGAGGGCAAGATGAGTAAGAGGCGAGGTCAGAGGTGTAACCTGGTTGCTGATGGCCCCAGA
This sequence comes from Pedetes capensis, assembly GCA_007922755.1. Lineage (NCBI taxonomy): Eukaryota > Metazoa > Chordata > Mammalia > Rodentia > Pedetidae > Pedetes > Pedetes capensis. The sequence goes on along the minus strand of VMDO01014942.1, from coordinate 7,336 downwards.
CAGGGATTCTTGTCTGTTTAGGGCCTTGAAGTTTACTCCTGGCTTTGGGTTTTGACTGAGAAAATGAGGACACAGCTGGGATGTTTATAACAGGGGAGGTGTGATCTACCTTATTCGTAAAGCATGATATTCTGGCCGTGGTACTGGGAGTAGGCTGTGGGGGCAGGCACAGAGCAGGGGGGCCAGACCCAGCGTGGCAGCCTTTGCAGTATTCCAGGTGAGCTTTGGTGGTGACTCGGGGCAGGATGTAGTAGAGCAGGTGATGAGAAGTGGCAGGGCTCCAGGGCTGTGCCTCCGATATTAGACACTGGCCTCGTGGGGCTGGTGAGCACTGGACACAGGTGGCCCCCACTGAGATCCTGTAGGTGCGCAGTGCTCAACCAGCTGCTACAGACTGAATCAAGGACCCATCAAGTCAGGGTCCAACTCATGGCGACCCTACATACCACCAGTGAAACAGTATTGTCAGTGCTTCTCTGCTATTCATAGGGTTTTCAATGGCGAAGGAAAGAATATGATGCATCTCACTGTTTTTTTTTCTATCGATCACCTGTGGAAATGGCAACATTTTGGATATGTTGGGTTAAATGGAATATCTGATGAAGATTAATTCCATCTTTATTATTCTACTTTTAAAAATGTGGATACTGGGAGATTTGACATTACCCGTGTGGCCTGCATTTATGTCTTGCATTCTGTTTTTCCTGGATAGGGGTATTCTGGAGGTATCTTGAAGGTGGAGACAACAGCATTTGCTGAGGGATTGCAGAGGAGAGCCTTCAGCCTGCCTCCCAAACTTTGGGGCTGAGCAGCTGGAAGGATGGAGGTGCCACAAGCCTAGAGGAGGAAAGCTGTAGGCTTGGCGTGCATGGAGGCTTATGAAGCATTTAAATGGAGGAAGAAAATGAGCAGTTAGGTGTGCAGATCCCAGGCTCAGGAAGAGCTGAGGCTAGGGTCATGAGGCTTGATGAAATTACCTCTCCTCTAATTGATCTGTGGGCTGGGATTTAGCTCAGTTGGTAGAGCACTGCGCTGCAGTCTCTGAGGTCCCAAGTTCAATTCCCAGCACCGCAAAATGGGAGAAGGACCTGGCAATCCACTCCCCAGGCAATCCTGAAAAAGTCTGCTGTTGAAAACTCTATGAGGGTCCCTATGAGTCGGACTCGCCTCTACGGCACCTAACAACAACAAGTGATCTGTGGCTTCCACAATCCTCTTCCCTATCTTTGTGTGTTGGTAGCTTTCTGTGTTTATCTTATTTTGTTTGGTTTGGTTATCTCTTAGGTATCCACTCTTTCGGTGGGTTTTGAGAAGGAGCCAGATTGGGAGTGCATATTCATTTCACCCTCCAAAACTGTGCCAACTTCTTTAAGCTCAGGTGGTCGTTAGCTTGTTTTTCTGGCCTTTTCTTGTGAAGGAAGAGAGGTGATTATGACATGGTAGCACAGGCTGGGCACTCTTTATCCTAAATGCTTGGACTAGAAGCATTTCAGATTTCAGATGTTTTGAGGTTTTGGAATATTTGCTTAAATGTAATGAATATATTGGGGATTCAATCCTCATCTAAGTACAGAATTTGTGTGTGTGTGTGTGTGTGCGCGCGTGTGTGTGGTACTGTGGATTGAGCCCCATGCCACTGAGCTGCACCCCCAGCCCATTTTTTTTGAGACAGGGTCTTGCTGAATTATGAAGACTCTCTCTGGTCTCGAACTTCTGATCCTCCTGCCTCCGCCTCCCGAGTTGCTGGGATTACAGGCATGCACCACCGCACCCGGCAATTCATTTGTGTTTTTTATACACCTTACACACATATCCTGAAGGTGAGTAATTTTGTACAATCTTCTAAGTGATTTTGTGGATGAGACAGACTCTTATGGTGTGGAATTTTCCACTTGTGGCATCATGTTGGTTCTCAAAAGGTTTTGGATCTGGGGCCACGTCAGCTCTGGGGTTTTCAAGTTAGGGCCACTCAACTTGTGTTCAGTAGAAACCTTCCTACCCGACTCGATGGGCCTTTCTGAAAACACGCTTTGCATTTCCCATAGGCAAGAAGGCTGCTCGATCTGGCCACGGTGAAGGCAAATGGACTGGCCGCCTTCCTTCTACAGCACGTCTGTGAATTGCCTGTGCCGGTGTCCCTGTCTTTTGAGGGTACGTATTTGTCCTTCTTTGTTTATCAGAAAAGGGAAGCAAGACAGCGCAGATTCGTGGTGAAGAGCAAAACTCTTAGCAGTTAGCATCCCACATGTCGGCTGCACAAGCCTCCCCGAGACTCACTTTCCTCATTTTAAGATTGACAACCCACCTGGCTCACTGGGCTCTTGGGAGCATTGAAAGGATAAAAGGATCAGACTTGGCTCTTCCTCTCCATTCCTCCCTGTGCTTCATGGTGAGGGTTGGAGCTGCCGTAGAGGGAGGGCCAGCTGCAGGTGCACCTTCCTGTCCACACCTCACTGTCTGTACCAAAAAGATAGCCACGCAATTGAGATAGGGCTGGTTGTTGTTGTTGTTAGGTGTCATCGAGTTGAGTCTGACTCATAGCAACCCTCATAGGGTTTTCAATGGCTGACTGTTTCGGGATTGCCTTGGGAGTGGATTGCCAGGTCCTTCTCCCATTTTTGAGGTGCTGGGAATTGAACTTGGGACCTCAGAGACAGCAGAGCGGTGCTCTACCAACTGAGCTAAATCCCAGCCCTTACTCTCTCTTTTTTTTTTTTTTTTTGTGGTACTGGGGGTTGAACCCAGGGCCTCGCACCTGCATGCTCTGCAAGTGCTGGACCACTGAGCTGCACCCCCAGCCCTTTTTTTTTTTTTTTTTTTTTTTTACTTTTTGAGACAGGATCTTGCTAAGTTCCACACACTGCCTCTGGTCTCCAACTTGCGATCCTCCCACCTCCACCTCCCAAGCGGCTGGGATTCTAGGTGTGCGCCACCGCGCCCGGCAGGGCTGGTACCTCTTGATCTCTGAAATCAGCTGCTCATGATCAGAAAGTCAAGAGCCAGGTGGCTTTAGAGACTGTGGCCTTCCTCTGTGTCCGTGGTCACCAGGGCAACTCAGGAATGGGAGAAGCTTGGGTGGCCCAGCTGGAATGCACCAGGGATCCTGCGGGTGCTTTGTAGACCATTTCTGCCCTCTGCCACAACCCGGAGAAGTAGGTGTGGAAACTGGGCTGGGCTGGGAGGTTGAGTGACAGGTACGGGAAGGTAGGTGTGATCGTAACTGTCCCCACGCTTGCTTTCTCTCTTCTTGGGAGAAGTCGTCATTTGTAAGCAGAGGCTGCAGCCGGGTGCTTTGAGTCTTGTTCATCTATCACCAAGGGGGAGGCTCGTAGGCACTCAAGGCCCCTGACCTGTGTGTGGGGCGCTTAGATGGGTTCATCGATGGCCCTGGTCCTGGCGTCTGGGCAGTGAGCAAGGCTGGGCAGGATGGCTGGAGGCCTGGGCTTGGCCCTCGGGTGTGGGCCGTCCTGTTTAGAACAGGATATGGACGTCAATGCCCGGTGCCTGGCTCAGCCCGTGGTGAACGTTTGCTGACGATGTCATGGTGCCTAGCTGGCCAGGCAAGCATCATAACACCATGCCATGGAGTAAGAGACTTTAAAGGTGACAGTGGACATGTGTTTTATTTCTCTTTAAAATGAGGTTTTTGTTGTTGTTGTTGTTTTTTCGTTTGTTTTTGGAGACTCTTGGTATCCTTGGCTATTTCTGGAAACTTGCCCCGGAAGTCAGGCTATTGGAAGGGAAGATACATATATGCATATCTGCTGGTATCAGCTCAGTGCCCCTGATCTATCCAGAGGCAGAAAGAGCAACAATAGGCATCAGCTGTGGAGCAAAAGAGGCAACAGAAGCCAGGCTTGGTGGTGCAGTTGTTGTCTCGGCGACTCCTGAGGCTAAGGCATGAGGACGGCTTGAGCCCAGGAGTTCGAGGCCAGCCTGGCAACACAGCAAGACGCCATCTCAAAGAATTAAAAAATGAATAAATAAATAAGAAGAGGTGACAGACTCGGGGTGGGGGTGCTTTACATGGCATCCTAGGCTCTCCAGTGAGCTCAGGGCTCTCCGTAAAAATCTCTTGGTAGCCCGTGGGTGGAGAGCGAATGGGCCAGGACCTGGTAGGGGGCAGTGAGTCTGTGACGGGCCAAGCCATGCTGACGCCCTGCCAGCCTGGGCCTCTGGCCCCACGCTTCCCCATTTTCTGAAAGGAGAACTCCGCCCTGACGCAGAGGGCGGTTTGCACACGCTGGCACTGGGGTGGCAGAGGGCGGCAAGAGTCCCCGGGATGCACCTGGGCGTGAGAACTCTTCCTGCAGAGTTGGGCGGAGGGGGTGAGAGATTGGGGAGGCAGAGCAGAGGATCTCATCTGAGCACGTGGCCTGGGCACCCCACTGACCTGGCACCTCCAGTGCCAGGCTCACCCAGATTATGAAGGTGCGACTCCCCGCCTCTGCCTTCATACCTTCTGCAGCGTCCCTTTTGCCATGTAAGGTAGCGCAGCCACAGATTCCATGGTCCAGGATGTGAGCATCTTTTTATTTTGGTGGCGCTTGGGGGTGGAACCCAGGGCCTCACATACACTCTGCAAGTGCTCTACCACTGGCCTGCATTGTGGTCTTGCTAAGTTATGCAGGCTGCCTCTGGCCTCCAAGGTCCAATCCTCCTGTCTCTGCCTCTTGAGTTGCTGGGATCGCAAGCATGCACCACCGTTTGCAGCGAAAGCTTTTTTTTTGCGGTGTTGGGATTGACCCCAGGGTCTCAGTGCATGCTTAATAAGCACTCTACCAACTGAGCTAAATCCACCTCCAGGGGACATGGACATCTTTGAGGGGCTGTTGCTATGTCTATCCTACCCATTAATGATAATAGTAAACACCCTTCTTTTCTATGCCTGCAGCTGTAGCCCTGTGGCATCCGATCCTGTCAGATCTTGGAAGCTAAGCAGGGTCGGGCCTGTTTAGTACTTAGATGGGAGACTGCCTGGGAACACCAGATGCTGTAGGCTTGGGAGAAGGACCCAGCAACCCCCTCCCAGAAATCAATCTGCCATTGAAAACCCTATGAACATCAGAGAAGCACTGATTATAGTGTTTCCCCTGTTGTGCAGAGAGGGTCACTATGACTTGGATACCGACTCGACAGCACCTAACAACAACAACAACAACTTCCTTTTTATTATTTACCCAGTGTCAGATAGTTTTCTAAGCTTCATTTTATCTCATTGCCTCCTGCAGGATGGGTTATCCCCATATTTATAGACAAGCAAACTGAAACCCAGACAGGCCAAGTGGCTCACCCAAGTCCATGGTGGGCCCAGGTTCTGAACTCAGACACTAAGCGTGCCTGACTTCAATATCTGGGCCCCTCGGCCCTCACAGCTTCTGTTCTCCTTCAGAAACAGGCAACTGAGGCTGAGTGGTGAGGCCAATTGTACAAGGCCACCCAGCCGATACGCAGGACAGACAGCAGAATGCAGGTCGGCGGAGCCCAGCGCGGTTCTCCACTGCATGTCCTGATGTCAGTACTAATCATGACGGCAGCCAGTGCCTTCTGAACACTGCCTTTGTGTGGCTGCTGGGCTTGGCGCCTGACGTGCATTATCTCAGCTGACCCATGCCAAAGGTGTATAAGGTGGTGACCACCATTTTACCTGGGCTGAGGTTGGTTTAGCTCAGGTGGTAGATTGTTGCTCTGTGCTCAGGCCCTGAGTTTGAGCCCCAGCACCACAAAAATGGGAGAAGGACCTGGCAGCCCACTCCTGAAACAATCCCAAAACAATCAGCCATTGAAAACCCTATGAATAGTAGAGAAGCACTGACATAGTGCCGGGCATGGCACAGTGTTGGGGAGTGTTTTGTTCTGTTGTACATAGGGTTGCTATGAGTTGGACTCGATTTGAAGGCACCTAACAGCAACAACAACAACTATTTTATCACTTCCCAGGGGAGGAGACAGGTTTAGGAAGGTTCCATGGCTGTCCTTCAAGCTTTTTTTGTTTGTTTGTTTGCGGTACTGGGGGTTGAACCCAGGGCTTCGTGCTTGCATGCTCTGCAAGTGCTGGACCACTGAGCTGCACCCCCAGCCCATTTTTTTACTTTTTGAGACAGGGTCTCTCTAAATTACACAGACTGCCTCTGGTCTCGAACTTGTGATCCTCCTGCCTCCGCCTCCTGAGGCGCTGGGATTACAGGCGTGCGCCGCCGCGCCTGGCATTTTTCATGAATTTTAAGGAAAAAGCCCAACCCACCCAACCAAAACACACTAAGACAACAGCTTTCCAGTGGAGGAGCCCAATGGAAGCCCACAGGCTCTTCTCTCCCATCAGTAACATCTCACTCCCCGCACAGCCCGCTTTCTGCTCACTGTCCCCTGTGCCCACAGTCTCACCCTCATTTGCCTTCCGTCTTGCAGCTGCCGAGTGTCAGAAGTACATAACCAAGCTGAGGGCCACCGTGTCTGCTCAGTCTCGCCTCCTCAGTACTTACGACGGCGCGGAGAATCTCTGCCTGGAGGACATATACACAGAGAACATCTTGGAGGTCCGCACCGAGGTGGGCCTGGCCGGACCCCCACAGAAGAGCCCCGCCACTCTGGGCCTGGAGGAGCTCTTCAGCCCCCTGGGCCGCCTGAACAAAGACGCAGACACCGTGCTGGTGGTGGGCGAGGCAGGCAGTGGCAAAAGCACGCTCCTGCAGCGGCTGCACCTGCTGTGGGCCACGGGCCGCGACTTCCAGGAGTTCCTTTTCGTCTTCCCCTTCAGCTGCCGGCAGCTGCAGTGCGTGGCCAAGCCGCTGTCACTGAGGACGCTGCTCTTTGAGCTCTGCTGTTGGCCCGACGGGGGCCAGCAGGACGTCTTTCAATTCCTCCTCGACCACCCCGACCGCGTCCTGTTAACCTTTGACGGTTTCGACGAGTTCAAGTTCAGGTTCTCGGACCACGAGCGCCATTGCTCGCCCACGGACCCCACGGCGGTCCAGACCCTGCTCTTCAACCTCCTGCAGGGCAACCTGCTGAAGAACGCCAGCAAGGTGCTGACCAGCCGTCCGGACGCGGTGTCGGCGCTGCTCAGGAAGTACGTCCGCGTGGAGTGCCACCTGCGGGGCTTCTCGGAAGAGGGCATCGAGCTGTACTTAAGGAAGTGCCACCAGGAGCCGGGGGTGGCCGACCGCCTCATCCACCTGCTGCGAGCCACCTCCGCCCTGCACGGCTTGTGCCACCTGCCCGTCTTCTCGTGGATGGTGTCCAAATGCCACCAGGAACTGTTGCTGCAGAACGGGGGTGCCCCGACCACCACCACGGAGATGTACCTTCTGATCCTGCAGCATTTTCTGCAGCACGC